>JACJUY010000097.1:256320-293413 GCA_014220935.1 Platorchestia sp. MABIK | reverse complement strand
GCATTGCAATACCATCAGCTGCAGCAGCATTGCACTATCATCAGCTGCAGCAGCATTGCACTATCATCAGCTGCAGCTGCATTGCACCATAACAGCTTCAGCCGTATTGCACTTCATTAGCTGTAACTGTCACCCACACTACATCGCACCTAGATCTCTCCAGTGTCTTCTGTTATGAACGCAATTTTGTCCTCACCTGTTCAATTGCCTACCTACCATATATCTGTGTAACGCGCCTTGCAACGTAGTTAATATCAAGAATGTTGAAGCGAAAAGTCTTCTGAATTCGCTATGTTTCACAGAAAAAATTTATAGGGTTGAAAGTAAGGATACAACGTCCTAAATATTTGCATTTTTTTGTGCTTCGTCCATTTCCTTTCGTTTTGTAAAAAATCATCGCCAAAAAACAAAACGTTACGGCGAATACTTTTCCCGCTGTTTCGTAAATTGCTGGGGATGAAACAGTTCAACTTCATATTTGTAATTTGGGAATCTCTATGAATAAGTTGAAAAGCTTTTAATTTGGTAAGGTTAGGGTAAGTAAATATAAGTTAAGTTAGACGAGGTTCGGTTATATGAATAGTTAGGTAGAGTTAAATTCATTTTTTCCTTGGTCTAGTTAGTTGTATATACGGTATGTACATTAGTTAGAAAAGCTTCGTTGTTATGCGCGTCGCATAAATGTACAAATTATGTTTCAGAATTATAAGTATGGAGAAACTGGAGCTGCTCTATGTATTTGCACATATTAACTACCGAAAATGAAATGCTCAAAATGTAGAACGTACATCGAAAGCAAGAAATAATCTTGAGTTTAGAATGATTGTTTTAGAGCTCAGTGTGTCACGACAAAAAGTAAAACCGTCGTCGCGCTTGTTTGGGCTCAACGTTAGCGTGCTCCATCAGAGAAAATATAAACAAAGGAAATATTGCACTCAAACAGTTTCGTGCATTCTCAGTAGGTCTGGGTCTGTATTTTACCATTGGAGCTCAAGGGATACATAAAATAAGGCGCCTTTCATACTGATCCTAAATCACAGTCAAACACCGCCAGTTACTGTGAAAGTCTGACACAGTTAAAAGCTCAAAACGCACAAAATGGAACAATATAAATTAAAAGCTACCTTGGCTACAATTCCCTTTTCCAAACTCTGTACAGCTCCGCATGACGACTGCGATTCTCTCATTTATTCGCAATTAAATCAGAAAACATACAATCTATCGGCTTAAATACTATGTATTAGAACTTAAGTATGTTGACGCATCATGCCTGTATTTTCTGATCACCCATAGACAATGCCAAAAATGTGCTCATACAAATTATGTGGAGAAACGGATATACCGACATAGAATTCTATTCAAAAACCGCTGCTATCTTCGGACCACTATACAGTGTAACAACCACCCAGTTTAAAAGGCATGAAATGAAAGTAAAAGATTCGCTTAATGTAATTTCTATCAGAACTTATGCGATACCGCGTGAGCGGGATCAAAAATAACACGTGTAATACATGATACAAAAATAAAAATATGTAACTCAAATGCTTATGTAAAAAAAAAAATTCTTGCCTACTGATCATGTAAAATAACGCGTTAATGAAATATTTCCTTACTCTAAGGGTTTTATTTATTGACGCCCAAACTAGCTCGTTTACGCCTTTACGTTTAAGTCATATCTGAAATGAAAAAGGAAACTAAATTTTCCACTAAATTATTTGCCAGGAATCATATTACTGCATGACTCTCAGTGTTTTCAAAACTTGGTCCTCCCAATTTTAAGGGAAATCAACGATAGATTGGATCGAGTTATTCTAATTTTGCCCCTTTTGATTCATCACAAATGGCATAAAATCAAAGGCGACATTGTGACGAGACGATCTTTATGAGCAGTCATGAAGATGTACGTAAAAGGCGTTGCTTGTGCTCACTTGAATTCAGCTCAAGCGCGGCCACCTGAACACACGGATTTGGACGAGCTGGCGTGACTTCACCGCCTGGCGCTGCAATGGTCACGAAGCGCAATATAAGTCGTAATTTACGCAATTTACGCAGCGAAATATACGATTTATTTAGCTCGTCTTGCGTACTCCATGTGAGCGAAAAAGTTCTAGGACGTATCTGCGTGGCTGGTGAATTCGGCCAATGCCTCCTTTCCTCCAGCCATGCTCCTTGACGAGGTGACAGCAATGACGTCACAGTAGTGCTCCGAAAATGGTGTTGGTCATCAATAGACCCATAGAACTGGGTCAGAATTGACCTATATTGTAACTGACGCTTTTTAAAGCTCTCTTGTTATTTAGATTCAATATGGAAACAAAAATTCTGCGATGAGGCTTACCTCACGTAACTCGGATGCTGTGGGATGATGAAAACCTAACCGTCCTGAGATCGCAATGAAGTGCGGGAGTACAAAATTTCAACGATATAAGTTGTTTAATCAGATGCAGTTGCCTCACAGTGGGGCCAAACGACTCGACCTGCTCTTTTATTCTATGCTGTGTCAGAAACAATTAAGAGCAACTGAATTTTAGCATAAACTCATTTGACTGAGAAAGTATTACAGTATATCTCCTAAGAGTTTCCCCATGCCATGGCAGCTCTGTTCTATGGTAAATTAACAGTTCATTGGAGCGTTTTTAACTTCACCTCTTCTATTCATCACAAACCTGGACCGCTAGTGTGACATCACTTTAGCTCTGAGCAGACCTGGAGATACAAGAGGCACTGTGGTACGGCGAGGTTACGGCTGCCCAGCACGCGATGAGGTGAGTGTGATTCATTCGCAAGAGCGCCGTGAATCGCTAAATGGGCGTCATGTGCTCCAAGTGGCTTTCGTGAATGCCACTCCAGACATTTTCTATTGTGTGAACTATGTGATAAAATGTAATGAAGCTACTTTGCAGCAAAGTAGCGAGTTAGAGTGCGCGCCTGATTGGTAAGCAGGGGCTTCGGCTGGGTCCGTAATGGGAGACCGTAATTTTCTTCATTGATGCCTGCTCATGATCGTAGTTCTCGAGGCTTAAATTAATTTAATTTTCTGGTTACGATTCATATTTCGCACACATTTTGATCAGTTGAGAGACTTCTCCACGTATTAAGTATCCGAACACATGTGCTGTAAGACTCCGCTTCACTTTTATCGTGAAATTATCTGCTTGACGTAAACAGAGGAAATAATTGAGCACGTCGGAAAAGAGATGTGCACTGCAAACATCTTCATTACCATAATAGAGATTTTTGAAGTGTTTCTTCCTAATAGCAGTAAAACTCTGAGGAACTTTTGACTTACCGTCTTGCTCTCAAGAAAAAACCTTTTCACTTCTCTGATTCTGAAGCGACTCTGCCTCCAAAGCAATTTACGTGCAGGAGTTGCGCACTAGGTTCGAAATTCAAGAACTATTCTCTCATTTATTTGGCCTAGCAAGTAAACAAAAGGGTAAATGGGATTAAGTATTTGAGAACATTAATTTGTATGCTTTGAGCTTTGACCTTATCTATAACTATTGAAAAAACTGATGGATTCAAGTGTGAAAATTATGCTACGACACGTGAATTAAATAAGCTAGAAATTTTTGGTAATTGCATATTTTCTGAGGTTACGCACAGTGCATATCTTTGATAGAAGGCTTTTTTGGTAGACGTGCAGAAGTTTTAGATCAAAAAAGTGGATAGAAACTATTACAACAATAGTTCATCGCTTTGAGTATATCTATCGTTGCATCTAGCTCCCATGGCTCATTTGAAAATGTCGTAGAACGATTGAAAGGGAATCTCGAAGAAAATCTCCAAATGAAATTGCATACGAAATTAGGAGCTCTCACAAAAAGCGCTCTGTGGGTTGAGCCTATCGCACAACGGGGATGCACAAAGCACACAGCTGACATTTTTTGAAAGATGATCGCACGCTATAGATTTTCCTCAAAGCTGAATTAAGAAGGAACCTGCATGGATCTTTAGGTTTCTTGGGACATATAGGTTATAGGCTCCTATAGGTACCTATACAGCTAACATTAGGATGATTGATTCTATCTGAAAAGTTCCCACAAATGCTTCGGACTCTCTTCGGACTCTCAGCACTCAATTTCTTCGGCTGATGAACAAATAAGACAATGATGCGCTACGAGTGTTTTACGGTTTACGGAGCACAATTATCAGAAACCATACACTTGATTCCAAATAGGCGACGTAGCGTGAAATCACAGCTGAAGCACAACCGTTGTTGGTAAGGGTATTCCATAATTCACTGAACTAGCGGACAATGACAATTACACTGGCGGACCTCCACCGACAACAATGGAGTTATAACAATGGAGTTATGCTCGCTCCTTCCCCCTTAGAAAAGATGTCAGTTTCACAAATTTTCCCCCTCAACGTTTTAACTAATATCATGCACCATGCAAAAAAAGTTTTTGTCGAGAATGCATTCTTGACATTTTAATGCCAACAAAGTACAGTTGACAAAATCAAGAATGCAAAGACATTGTTAGGTAGGGCCTTTGTTCCCTTCAGGTCGATTGTGATTAACTTTTAAAATGCATCGCGAAAACCGAAAATAGCTGAAAAGGAATTTATTTAAGTGACGTCATGATATGAAGCTTTTTCAATACTCTCATCGTACGCTCACACGCAGAGAAATGAAACAAAATGTTTAAACTACTAATTAAGTTCAGAACTCAACCGGAATTTTATTAATAATTGCAAAACAGCCCCAAAAACTTCGGCATCTAATAAACAGGGACAGTTTTTCCGGGGCAGATTAATATATTGAGTTATGGTTTGAGCGGTGTATTGCCGACGGGTATTCATCAGGAAAGTCTTTGAAGCTTTGGCAAGTGGTCGAGTGCGACAATATTTGTCCTGGGAGCGGTGGCGCGGCTTGTTAAAGAACCTCTTTCGTAAACACGGCGCCAATTCCCTCCGGCCTGCAGCGTCCTACTCCGGTGCCTCTGTGTGCAGCGTGGGGCTGCAGCGTGTTGCATTGTGCTGCTGGTGTTGTGCTGCTGACGCTGTGCTGCTGACGCTGTGCTGCTGACGTTGTGCTGCTGACGCTGTGCTGCTGACGCTGTGCTGCTGACGCTGTGCTGCTGACGCTGTGCTGCTGACGTTGTGCTGCTGACGCTGTGCTGATGACGCTGTGCTGCTGACGCTGTGCTGCTGACGTTGTGCTGCTGAGTTCGTTGTACTGATATTGTAATACTGAAATTCTAGTGCTGAAAATGTACTGCTGACATTGTATTACTGACAATGCAGCAGCTTATGGTGATGGAAGCCGTGCAGTGCTGAGCATACAGCACTATAACGGTGACAGTGCTGCTCGTTATCGTAATAGCAGCCCGCAGAGCTAATTTGACGCCCAAAGAAGAGACTGATTAAAATATAAAATTACATCGATCTTATGAAGTTTGCTTAAAACACTAAAATAATTTTAGTGTTTTTCTAGGATGTACTATCGTTATCCCACTAATGTTCTCTATTCTCATTAAGGATTTCTCATTAATCAAAGTCAAGAATGTTTACACACACAAGATGATGTGCAAATTGCAACTGCAAGTTCTATGGCAGAATTACCAGAAACACAGGTCCACGCCGAAAACCTCTTCATCAGCCTGAGATCAGGGTATTTCCAAAATGACCTCAAACTCAACCTGAGTGAAGCCCAATGTGGAGGTCCGAGTGCGCCGAGGGTCCAAGGGTACAAAGATGCTAGTAAAAAGTAAAAAAGGAATTCAAAGGCTCAAGGTTGCCGTTTTTAACGTGCGAGAACTGCACTGAAAAATGATCATAACCTACTCTAACGCTAGGAATAGAATAGGATAGGATAGGACAGGACAGGGCAGGATAGGACAGGATAGGACAGGATAGGACAGGATAAAATAGGAAGGAATAGAATAGGAAGGAATAGAATGAAATGGAATAGAATGAAATGGAATAGAATGAAATAGAGTGAAATGGAATAGAATAAAATTGAATGGGGAACCGAACCGAGCCGAGTGACCCATTTTCGGGTTTCTTCCGAAATCCCCCACAAATCACGCTCAGGCGCCACATCAACAGTCATCAGTCTTCACACACAAGCCTCAGTTCATTCATGTTAACTCAAAGCCTCAACACGAGGTCTTTGCACTAAGTGTGGAACACTGTATTGAGAGTTTTCTTAGCATTGTTAGTAATATTAGAACTGTTACGAGATCACCTCTCTATTTCACGCAATGTTGTCTTTGCTGTACAATGAGGTATTTCGTACAGAAAAATGAATACATCGGCCGATGAAACGAGTCTCCCGTTAACGCCTAATATTTTACAGTACATATGCATACAATTTTTCAAATCTTCGTAGATTTCCGGTTAATCCTCATAGCTTAGAATATTAGGGGATTACATATCTAGTAATGCTCTAAATGACTTTTGAACGTATTAACCGTTTGTGCGCTGATGAAAATTTCTGGAAATGATAAAATCGACACAGGATTTTGCCGCTGAAAGTTTAGACAGTGTGGCATTACATGTTAGAATGATTTCCCTCTAGTAACTATGATAATTGAGGCGCAGCTTCCTTAAAATGCTGAAAGTTTTGATTTCTCGTCAAAATGTCATTAACATTTTACTAACTCAGGGGCTGTGTGTCAGTTCAAAATCTTACTGCGGTGAAAAGTTGACGGTGTGATTAATTTTGTTCACAAAATGTTAAAGTTAACAGTGTCTCAACAGTACTTTCAACAGTAAAAATTCGGGCATTTGGTCAGACCGAATATGTCCTTCAAATCTCATGGGGGGAATAAATGCCATAGGATAAAGCAAACCTCATTGTCCTCTCATCGCGTAAAAGTGTGGTTGACAATAACTTGCTTACTAGTTATTCTACATTTAGAGTTATCGGGTCTTGATTGTTACAGCTTAGACAGTCTGCATAGAAATCCTTCAATATCTTCTAAAACTGTCACAAAAATTTTTGAATGTTGCAGCCCAGATTGAACGCAAAGATGAATTCAAGAGGAACGCTCATGAAACCGTTCTCCTAATGAAACTCTGGAAGCCCGAAATAAGAAAAATACATCCCTTATAAAGCCGGATTTGTATTATTTGCTTCTTTATTTCTCCTTCAGAGCAATGCCGATGCCAAATTTCTTCTCCTTCTTCCCTCTATCTCAAATTAAAAGCCAAATGGGAAAAGTAATGTCTTAGTGAGCTACCGTTCATTTGACATCGATCAAAACGTTTTGTCAGTATCGGGTGCCTTGCTGTGGAACAAACTTCCCCGGGTATAAAAACTTTCAATCAGTGAACGAAATCAAGGCCGATATGAGACGTCATTTTACTATTTAATAACTGGGTGCTACAATATATGTTAACGAAGTAGCGACGAAGTAAGTCCTCTCATTTTTCTCCAAGGTTTAATCAATCGAAATTTATCAATCGAAAAGTCTACTTTGTGTGACGTGACTCAGATGCGTGAAGCTAGGGCGTGTATTATTAAGCTATTTTAAACAATTTGAGCAATTCACTTCTACAAGCAACACATCAGTAGCATCATTGCAAAAAACTATTACAATGGAGTGATTACATGAAGTATAACTACTTGAGAGCGCGACTTAGTTCAGTGACTTCTAGGGTTTCCGATGGAAACATTATTCTAAGTTGGCAATGAAATTTATTCAAGAACACTTAACCAAAACGTGTACGAGACTGGTCGAATGACTTTATCATCAGAAGATAAAAATTACATTAATTAAATTTATCAGAATTAGTTATTGATGAATCGGATTAGGGTTAATGTTATTTCACAGCCATCGGCGTATCATTTTTACCCGTCTAATAGCAAAGAGATATGAGTGGCTGTTCTAAACCGCTTGCTTCCTCAATACCTATGTAAGGTATAAATATCATTCAATGAATGATTGTTAATGTAAAATAACAAAGTCTGACCATCATTCCTACTCTATGCGTCACTTCATGGAGTAACCAATAACTTGTCATATCATTTCGTTATAGCGTTCTTCTTAAGTTCAAAAGTCAATGTCCGTGGATAGTTTCTAAATAAGATGTGAATGAGAAACACACATAGAATATCAGAGATTTCTATTCGACTAGCCGATTTTTCAATATTGAAAGCTTATGAAAATTGCTCAGATCTAAGCTTCTTTATTCACTATCTCTTTCTTTCAAATGCATAAGCAAATATCATTTTGTAAAGTAGAATGAAATCACTGTGAATAACAAGATCATTTCGAAAATTCAGGTAGCTACAATCCCCTGAGGATGAGGGTGTGTAGAAGCAAGTGACTGATTATGAATCAATGTCATCAGTGCATGAATAGGAAATAACATTTTGAATTATACAAGCTCATTATCGTAAATGTTAACTTCATTATTCGATCCTTGTTGTAAAGTGTTTAGTTTGCTTTGTGTAACAACCTTATCCTCTTTTTTCAGTCTCGCAAATCTTTTTTGTTGGTTTGATTGAGGCAGGAAATTTTACGATTTAATCGTGCGGTAAAGCATTTCTCTCTTGTACATTCCTGTTATCAGGTATTTGCAGGTCATTGAGCAGGCAGTACTGCAGTGTTAAGCCCGTGCTGTGACGACAGCGCCTCACTTCAATAGTCCTCGTCCGCACATCACACAGCCACATGGCCTGAGACTCGCTATATATAGTGCTGTTCAGCACGTCATGCGTACGAAGGCGCATCCATAAAAGTATACTAAGAATAGCGGCGCATTTGTTTTACTAACTGTACCATGTGAACGATGTTCCAGTTCGACGTTCGTACGGTAACCCGTGCTAAAAGTACTTATTATACATCACGTACGTTCTTGGGGTTCTTTTTGTTCCACGTGCGCGATGTCCTACAGCACCAAGCGAATGACTTCACGTAGCACATCTCATGCCCGCGCATGAGCTTCCTGGTGCGATCATTAGCAACACGAGACCAGTGTTGCTGCGCCGCTGGTGTTGAACCTCTTCTCTATCTTCACGCCGCGCCGCCCGATGTCAGGCAAGTATTGCAGGTCAGTACTGTTCCGCTGATGGTCAGAACTTATTGCTGATTAAATCTGGACCATTCTACATTGAAATTTTCATATTTCAGGTAGATATTCAAAGCTCGGAATATGCAAAAGATAGACTTAAAAAAGAGTAAGTTGTCCGTCACAGATATACAAGGACAAAATGGTTTCTCCGTCAAGGCACTAAAAGGTGAAACAATATTGAAACTGGAAAACACTAGTAGTAATGCAGAACATGGCGCACTAGTGCAATGTTATTCAGCCTGCTACATTAAATGAATATCACCGTTCTAATTTCGTCTGTTAAAATCAACGGTGTGAATTACATTTAAGATGAAACTGTCTTAACAACTAAAATAAATGAGAATTATTTTACTGTCAATCTGTGCACTGGAAGTTTAAAAAAATGTAGATTCATTGCTAACTAGTAATTTTGTGAATGAAAAGAGAAGAAAAACATGAATTGGAAGCATGAAAGGATCATGAAATAAAATGGTTTTGAAAGCCGTGGCTTCGCTCACAATTTACTTTTTCCGTATTTTTGCCGGGAACGAAATAGAAAAGAGCCGCTGCTTTCGCTACAAAGCTCACGATTTTTTGTTAAGCATATAGAAGAGCTCCAGCAAACGTACATTAGAGTAATAGGATTACAAGGCAAGTTCTTGCCGTGCTATGAGGAGTGTGCAGCTCCATCTGTGCCACAGTGCTACAGCGCAGCTCTGCAGGATCTCGGTCGCACAAAGTCACCTCACCAATCGAAGCAAATAAATTCAGGTGGAAATTTCCTAAGAAAATAATGGCTGGAAATGTCTGGGATTACCTGAAACTTTGTGTGCTTCGATGACTTTCGTTCTTTGCTTCATTTTTCATTATCAGCTACAGCTCCAACCTTTCTGCGGCTGACTAACATTGTTGTGATTCAATTTTTTAGCTAGAAAAAACGAGTCAATGAATGGCGTTCACTAGCTGCCTGTATAATACAATAAATCAACGCAGAGAAAGTCAGTGTGATTACATCCTTGTTTTAAAAATTTCAATTATAAGTGAATGCACCGGGCAGCCGTCACACTCGAGGAGAAGAAATTTGCTCCGACCTAAATAATTTTCTCTGAAGCTATTTGCTAAAAGTACAATATTTCATTGGCTCATAGAAATGCGCAAATGAAACATTACAAGGTTTATTTCTGCAAATAAGGCCGAGTACCCGCGCTTGTAATTGCGAATTACGCCCAGAATTGAGCCTAGATGGAGTGTAAAAATTGTGCGCAACGAATCCTCGCAACGAGGATTTGTTGAGGAGAAAATTGTGTTGAAATGTTACGGTGCGAAGCCTTCCTTGCGTATCACAGTGCACCAGCGTCAAAATGCATTAAAACACTTCGAGCGCCTCGCACTAGATTTGTTGCCTCATTATTCTGCTATTGTTGCATCTAGCAGCAGTAAACTATTTCATAGAGACCCAACGCAGCTTCTGCCGTTAAGGGGAAGTGAGCATTGAGTAACAAGTTAGCACTCACTAGACATTTTACGTGTCAATAAAAGCATGCATGATTTGAGTGTCTAAACTTCTCTTTCTTTAATTTCAGAAGAAGGCAAATTTTCTGCAGGAAAGACACACCGTTCAAGTATATCTTTGATGCGAAAGGATTCTGTGTAAGGTGTCGCAGTTTTACGCAAACGCAACCACTCTGCAGTTTGCAGAGTCTCGTTGGTGGAGCAGTTATGCCCAGCTTTATGAGGTCTCCGCCACATGGCGACCTGTTCTCAAATGACCGCCATTGCGCTAAACTGCGCTGTACAGCTATAACTGTAATAATCTGCGCAAATTCCGGGTCGATTTACAACAAACAGCCTTGTTCAAAATCGTCAAATTCAGAGTAGGCCGCCGTCAATCATCGCCGCATTCACGTGGCACGCAACACCGACGCAGCGGTTGTGCAATGATGTCCGCTCGACAGCAAAAGATGCTTTCAGTTCAAATATCCTGAATGAGGCGGCACAGTCTAGTGCAGCACTAGAGCATCTTCTGCCACTATCAAAGATACTGCAGTGACCGGTCCTCACGCAGACGTCCTGCGATGCGCTACTGAAATGCGCTGTGCAGCTTAACTATACGTCTCCGCAAATGCTGTTGGCAATTTTTTAACACGTTTCCTACGAAGAGACCATCGGGTTTGACTGAGGGGATTTTCACATGGCTGCTGACCGCCCTGCACTAACTCAATTTTTATAAATACTTGATGCAAGCTAAATAAATGAAAGCACGATCCCATTAATATTTGTTTATTTCAAAATTGCCCACTACAATTGATTTTAAATTTGAATTGAAAATTGAAATTCAGTATAACCCATCGCAGGAAACGTGTTAACTGGGTGAGAACGGACAAGTATTGGTGACTTACCTCGTTCGTCTGTCTGGAGTGGTCTTGGTAGGCGCCTCCGTAGCCCGCCTTTTGGTACGGCAGCAGCATCGAAGAAAACTGCAAGACAACACAGTTCCGTTATGCGCACTTCATCCTCAAATTTCATTGTTATATACACATCTTTTCTTTTCATAATTGTAGTTGAAGTAATCCGAGGCGTTATGGTTACAATAATCTCGTAGCATTTTGATCTTAATTGCACTTTCATTGCCTGCTTTCAGCTAAGGTAAAATGTTAAATTCTGCTTATTATTAGCCTCACATTCAAGTGCGTGTGGAAGCATAGATTCTCCGTTTCTCTGAGCTACTTCTAAAATCAGAAAATAACGTTCCTAACAACTACGCGAAGATACATACTTATCTACAGAGCACCAGAAATCATTTAATTTTGTGTCTTTTAAAGAAAGTCATCACCTGGCTTTTTGCTCTCCAATTTTTATTTTGTTTTCAAAAAATTGCGCTCTGAGGCGATGATAAAGTGTGAGTTTGAAAATTACGACTAACTTTCACGTTAAATTGCTATATTTTTCTAGATCGAATTCAGTTACAACACACAAAATCAAGTTTTGTCGGAATTAAACATATCGCGTAAAGTAAATGCCGAAAACAATAAGATAAAAGGTTTCAAAGAAAATTTTCATTTAAATGACGCTGAGGAAATGAATTGCATGAATTTATGAAACAAGTACTCAATGAGATCGAAAACTTTTACGAATTCCAATATTCTATTCGATCAACTTAGAAATCAATAAATATGTTTGAATGTAATCACATCGTTATTGTAGAAGCAGAAAGTGAATCGGAAAGTCAGGGCGGTCAAAGAAATAAAACAATTTTTTTAAAGTAAACAAATGTAAGATTATTTGAATATGAAGGTTTTTCAAATGACTTCATTATCAATTGTCTTTGATGATACTTGTACTTTTGACGAGTGATTACTTATTTTATGAAGGGACTCTTCTCGAAAATTAGGAAAAGTAGCTGAAAAAAAATCGCGAATCATTTTTCATATTCAACGATTTCATGAATTTCCAGTCAGCTCATACGCAACAAAACATGGGTGGTAAAATATTCTTTTTCTGATATGAGGGCTTATCCCAGAGCTGTATTTTCGTAACGCTTAATCGAACATCGTTTTTGTCTTCAAGTTTGTCGCTTCCCAGAGTTTCAGGAAAGAGAAAATAGCAGAGGAGAGAAGTTCAGGAAAATATCGACCTGAAATTCGTCTCCCCGTCGACCGTCGCTAATGGCAGCCCAGAAATGATCCAGGCTGGGTTCCGGAGAAAGAAGCTGCAGCGCTCCGCGCCGTAGAAGCTAGAGGAGATCGCGAGACTAACGTTGAGGAGCGTTTGTGAAGGGAGGAGAATCAGCTTAGAGAGTCTCAGTCTACGAACACAAAGCTGGCAGCTGAAGCTTGGATTTAGGTGCAGCAGGTATTGCGTTTAAAAAGTGGATAATTACCTGGCCATTTGGTGGTTTCAACGGTAAATTACGATTTTAAATATCAACACATTAATTTTCGGATACAAAATTATTGATTGTTCGTTTTTAACGTATTAAAATCTGGATTGTTTCACATGTTCATTCGTGCGCCAGGAAGTCGTCAACAGCAAATGAATCACAAGTCCTAAAATATCAACTAAAGGGAGTTGAAAATATCAAACTGCAAATCATCACTTGCTAAAGATCTCAGCAGGTAAATGCCTTTCAGGATTTGAGGCAGTAATTTAAATCATGAGCAGCTGCTCTGCAGCTTCTATAAGAAGTAGAGTACTTTAGAACCCTGTGTGATTTTGTCAGTTGTTTTTGCGCCAAGAGAGAGATTCTGAAGCGGACTCTTCGGTGTTTGTACTGGGCTGAGCTGCCGAACAAATAAAGAATTGCTCTAATTCTGAACTATTGATTACTTTGAAATCACCATGACTTTCATACGAAAAAGCTTGTTCCGTTGACTGATTAATTATGCACTTTACGCCAATGTGACCTTAAAAGCACACACACTTTGAACTCGAGAGTAACTGTGGTAACATCTGAGCTGATAGATACGTGTAACTCATCTTCAACAAGGAACTCGGACACACGTGTAAAATTAAGGAGTGACATCATTCGTTCATTTTATGTTGTTTTTATCAGTACCTGAAAGATATCTTCAACTGTCCGCAAATCCGTGAATCTAACCATAAGTTTAGTAAAGTAAAAGCTTTCGTGGCTCAAGACACGCAACTCCTTGTACAGTATGTCCCACCAAAACCTGAACCGAGTATTCATTTTCCCCAATCAGTGATACCATCATAAGAATACCATTAGCATTTAATTTCTGGCAAAATTATCTTTCAAAATTAACCTATAGAAAAGGTATTAATGATTATGATGGTATTACTGATACGGGAAAATAAATACTCGGTTCGGGTTTTTGTGGCACATACTGTATAACGACCAGACTTAGAGTAAATTTTTCAGAGAAACCCGATTTCTGTTTAAACCCAAATGCGATTTTATTGAGTGTCAATAATTTATCATTGATCAAACTTTCTGGGGTGTGAGCCTTAGAAAGTTAACTGACACTGATTCAAGTAAAGAAGGCTAACGTAAAATCATTTCAAAATACGTGGGACAATCCCTAGTCTAAGAACTAAACGAAACTTACATCAGCAAATAAATCTATTATATGCAATGAAATTCAATAACCAAGACATCGTAACAAAGAATTACAAAATATCATCGAAGCAGCTAACACAAACACGGAGCCTGGAGTGGTAGAGCAGTTACGCGGAATATTACCGAAGCAGATAACATAAACACGGAGCAGACCTCCTACCATCCGAGACCCAGGCAGGTAACAGCTCTAGATCGATTGCTCCCTGTTTTCTCGGACAAAAAAATATTCGGTGACCTTTCCCCAGGCACCGGGGCGCGGCGTGAGGCAGGTAACAGGGGGACGAGGTGGGGAGATCCTCGTCTTCTACTAAACACGTTCACGACGAGGCTCGATGGCTTGCTGGGCTACGGTCATTGTCACATGCATGATTCTTATCACATACTTGTGTCAAGATACTTATACAGCGCACAGCGTACTTATCACATACAGCGCACAGCTTTTCTTGTTTGTGAGGTAAATATTTCAAAGATTGGCATTTTAAATTCTCGGAATGTAATTTTATTTCAATTGAAGTAGAGACAATATTTAGTAACACAACTATTTTTTTTCAATTTCTCGTATCAGTAGATCACAAGTAGCCCCAGGTTACCACAAAACGAGCGTTTGTGACACATTGTTGCAGTTGTCACGCCCCAAAAAAGCAGAGAACTGGTGACGTTACGAGCGATGCGTCAGGGCACTCGTTTCGAGCCCTCGTGGTCTCAACAGTGGTTAAATCAAAGGTAGTTTTCCGTGAATCATCGTGAGTTTTGTAAGGTAAACTTCATAAATAACTTCTGATATGCTACTCTCTTTCCCAGCGAATGGCAAAAAAGCAAAAAGAAAAAGAAATCGCTTGTTTGAATTCAGTTACAGAATGTTTCTCGTACAGAACAGGCTTCATTATTTTAGTAGCACATAGTTAAATGCATTTGGTTTAACATTTCTTCACCTATTTTCTCTCGATATATAATTGAATGAAATCTAAACATTTGAAAAACGAACCGTGATCATGCAGACACTAATTTCAGTTTATCTAAAGAGGCGATAGTTCTATTTATTTTATTTTTGTGAACATTTCTTTCAATGGCATTATGTTCAGTAGGTGAGTGAATAAAAAGCATAGTGGTCCAAGTGCATGTGCAGTTCTTTCGGTGTGTAGAATAATTTTTTCCTTCTCCTTTTCCGAAAAAGAAGAGGTACAGTTGCTTCTTTAACTTGTGAGGCCGGTGCCGCGGAGGAAAAATTCTCTGGAGGCAACAATGTAACCGATTATTCCTTATATTTCAATACTCTCCAGATCTCTTGCTATGCTTCCAAATTTTTATCGCTAATGTAATTCAGGTGCACGTGAACTAAGATTCTCATCAATTAGAGAATAGTTCAAAAACTGCAACGACTCAGTCAAAATGGGAAAAAGACTATTTGAAAAGCTGAGAACTTGGAATCAATTCCACAAGAAATAATGCGCTGGCGGTGGCCTCAGTTCTGTACCAACTACCAGAACACGAGCAATGGCCTTTCTCAAAGTGATTTCATCCAAAATTCCTGAAACAAAGAATTAGCTGAAAATTTTTCTCCGTAGAGTTTATTTTCCTGTTCTCTGAGTTTAAAAAATTGTTCGTGCTGTGTGAATTACATGTATAGCTGTATAGTGGTAGGAACAATTGTGCCAGTAACTCGAACGCTCGCAAAGATAACTACGTACTACATACATGTATACTTACTGTGTGGGCTGCGATGTGTCGATATAGATATGCCCCATTTAACATACAACAACATTGAAATGTTTGACACAGAAGATATCTTTCATAAACAGTTAATCCGTGTAGTAATTATTGAGTCATCCTTCGAAAACACCTCATACGATGGAAAAGAAGCAGCAAAATCTCTAGAGATATATCACCAGCATGTACAAATGGTAGTGTAATATTATTTCATTCTTTAATCAAAGAGCAATTTAACAACATAAGTGAAATTTATAAAAGACGAAAGAGAAAATATATGGGATGGGCATAATTGCAAAACAGCACCAAACAGTATATAGGTTGGGTGCGGATGTCAATTTTACAGACATACTGAACACGTCGGGCGGTGAGAGTTTTCTTTTTGACAGTTTATACTATGCAGTAACTCTGAACTACTTCGTGTCACAATTGAAGTAAATGAGTTTTCATGTTAAACAGGATCATTCTAGTGATTCTATAAGGGTTTGCTTCCAGATGTCAAACAACAAAGAATGAGTGGAAATAGTTTTTACGATTTGAAATCTGTGCTCGGTTTTCTTGGCACTTCACTTAAGCCTCTATTGCAAAGCCGGATTTTGGACAATGTGAACCGCCTCAGACGAGAACAATGTTTAATCCGCTATGGATACGGACGGCAGCGTACTTACGTACACACGATCTTCTTTAAGGTAGACGAATTCTTCAGCTTTGCGAATGCTCAAGATGTAATATCTTCGAATAAAAATTGCTCAAAATTTAGCATGTTATCCACAATAATATTACAGACGAACATCTTTGGATACTTGGCTAAAAATTCGTGAATTTTCATCGAAATTCGTGCCTACACTCAATCCTGGTGATGCTCACCTGAACTCACCGCATAGGAAACATTTCACAATGTTTTACCACGGGAGCAATTTGTATTCTACTGACTATGACCCTACAACCACCAGAAAATTTTGGAAACTTTTTGCTGCCAGGATTAGGTTACGATATAAAGAGACCAAACGAATTTTTCTACACGCAAAGTTAGAAAACGTAACGGAACCATCTCAGGTAAAATATATTTGGAGACATGGAAACAGGTGACTTGCTCCAACTATTTTGTCGAATCCTTTGTAAATGTCCAAAAGTTGCTAGCTGTTC
Organism: Platorchestia sp. MABIK; assembly: GCA_014220935.1. NCBI lineage: Eukaryota > Metazoa > Arthropoda > Malacostraca > Amphipoda > Talitridae > Platorchestia > Platorchestia sp. MABIK. The sequence goes on along the minus strand of JACJUY010000097.1, from coordinate 276,477 downwards.
ATTGAGAATCTACGGGATGGTAGCCGCGAGCGTAATCCCCGGCGCGTTAGCATATTGCAGCAACACGCGCCCTGTTTTGCATAAGCGCATCCTGCAGCGAGGGCCTGTGATGAGCGAGGCTTATAGCTCATCACTGCCGAATGTCGCTAAGTCCTCCAATCGTCGCTAATTACTGCGCATTCCCGGTAATTTGGCAGCCATCGGCTCGCGCCACTCAGATTTGAATCCTCCAAACCGGGATCACTTCTTCTCACCCCCGCGTGTAGTGTCAAAACATAGAATGTCTCCGTTAAACATTATTCAGAAACTTAATACGCGACCATAACAAAATTGAAATGCTTTTAACGCGCCTGCACACATTTACATTGAAATAATGAATATGTTTGTTAGAAATTATTGACTTCCTTTAGAAGTTTTGCCTCATTTTGAAGTTTTAATGAGAGCTCGTTTATCAACCGAACTCATTTGAATTTTGCGTTGAATAAATCATAGATTACAAAAATATTTCCTTCTTATATACTGAGCAGTATTAGATCCACAGACTTCAACATTTCCCTCCTTGAGCTAACGTTGTTTACGTATTGCTTGAGTTACAAAATCAATAGTATTCTACCTCCAAGGATCGAATTACAGTTCCCTGTTCATCAAAGGAATTGGAGAGTTCTCGCCTACGTTTGGGAATCGCAGTGCTGATCGTGTGCGTGCGTAATTTCGAATTAGGTTGTTTGTAGGCCTCACAAAGTGAGCTAATTATACAGGGCCCGTGGTACCTAACATCGGCCTTGTGCTCCACATCAGCAATCGAGCGTTAATTACAGTGAACAAACATCGTTGATGCGCGCAGAAAATGAAGAGAAGATCGTGTGTACAGATGCAGTTTTTTCCGATGCACTACGTTTCTCACCCTTCTATTGACACATACTAATCTCTCTAAAGCTTTCAAAATCGTCTGTCGCCCTTACACACTACCCCATGGCTTCGTTTATAGGGACCTTTTATCCGTCATTCCCCTCGAGCAGCTAAATCGCACTTTTAATGCGTGAAAATAAAAGGTTGCTTTCTGTAAGCAGCTCTAGATTCTTGTTCTGAATATCTAATTATTTTCCTTTTTGTTTTGTTAATAATTGAGGTCAGAGTAGCCCCTCAAGCTACTGAAAAGTTGAATTATGCATGATCTTTCAGTTGAGTTTGTTGAAGTAGTTACCCATAACAATATTGAATTCAAGAATAGATAATCCAATATATCCTGCGCGCCAAAACAAACTACGAGTAAATCGGCAAGATGAGACTCAGTCGAAGACAAATAATTTACATACTCATAATCAAAACCATAAACAATGCAACGAAGCATACTATTACGATATTTGAAGCTTATTGGTGAAATACAGCCCGTTTGAGCCTTACTGATTATAAATCCCAGTTGCTGAGACACAGAAAGCAGCCAAAATACGGTTAACTGTGGCGCAGCACGAAATACGGCTAGAAACGTTTAACATCAACTCTCTGTGTCAGCTGAAGAACAGGTGTCAACTGAAGAACAAAACAACGTAAAAAGTTAGTTAGAAAGAACAGAAAAATCGAGTTATAGCGTGTGAGAGGATAGGTGTAGGTTGAGATGCGAGCTGGAAGCAAGCAGGTCGGTTGCGTTGCGTGGTGCGTGAGGACTGCGAGCAAGACGGACTGTCTGCGGCTCGCCAAGTGAACAAGGCGGTCCAACAAGGCGGTCCAACATATGGTCGGAGCGGCTCCTCAAGGGACGCCATGAAACAGATTACGACTTCAAAGCCACTCTTTACAAAGACGTCTCTCCTTCTTACGGGCCTCCTCATGGACCTCAGATCGATATTGGCGGCGAGTGGTGCACGCGCGCTTCAGTTTAGCGTTGTGCTTAATTTACTCTCTTACGGAGATCGGAAAATGCAGTGAATCGTTTCACAAAGTTTTTCCAATAGAAAAATTTCTGTTTGGCAGGAAACCATGAGGTGCAATAGAAGAATTACCTAATTTATATATATTTTCACGAATTCTTGGGAATAGATTTACGTATATACGACGATGAAAAATTAGAGCGTTTCTTTTTAAGATTTTCTCTAAAACTGGAAACGTTAAGTGTAGAGAGCAGAAAACACACGACTCGCCGGTTTTCCGACCAATCAACCTTAGAAGCACACGGAAAAGAAATATTGAAGCGCGGTGATATTGACAGTCCACCACTTTCGGCAGAACTCACCAGGGCTCAAATTTCCCCGAGTCTACCGCTCACCGACGAAGGCATGGCGTTACAGTCATCAGTATTCGAAAATGTTCCCTGCCCAACACACTTGAAAGGAACACAATATACTAGGTAAGCATAATGATCTTGAATTGCCTAAAAAGTTGGAGAATATTACGCCATTCCCAAGAGAACAGAAGGACAATGTATTCAGAGGAACTCCGTAGTACCACGAATAGATTTCACATCCTGGAGTCCGCTTATGGTTTTCAACTATAATAACCGGCGGTGTATTCACCGTGTTGGTTAAAACAATTTGTTAATCTTCTAAGATGTTCAACAACACAATTAAACACAATTTTGTTCGTATGTTTCTATTTGAATGGGGACGCAGGAGATAAGACACTCTTAGAAATTCTAACACGTTTTTTCGATAGCATCTATACTCAGGAAGAATAGTTAAAGATTATGTTTTAATTGCAGGAGAACGCTACAGAAAATACTGACTTCTGCGCATGGCTGTTGTGTCTTATAGTAAGGGAAGCTGTAAAACAGTGTTTTCTTCTCTCTGAATGAGTTGTTCCTTCCACATTTGGCCTCTCTAGATCTAACACACAATACCACGACATCCATCATCATGATCATACCTTGTTAACTTCACCATCAACGCAGGTAATTCCGAGATGAGTTGACTAAGACTCATCATGTTCATGTAGACAAGCGTATTTGAGTCAGCAAAAAGAACACACATCTGCTGAATGCACAGTCATTAAAATTTAAACAAACGCAGACAAGGGCGAACACCAGTTGCACTCAATAGAACTTCAGATCCACACGCGGCACAAACACCGTAATGAAGACCGCCTTAAGTTCTTCAGGACAATGGACTTCGTAATCGCACTAGGAGCGGAGCCTCCCCAGCGCATGTCAGTATCATCGCAGCAAATCTTTTTCCCATGTCAAGTTGCGGCGCCTGCAAATCTCCTGAGCTCAGCCAGACGCTCCTAAGGACGTCGCGCGCTGTCTTCTCAGCTCGGGCTAAACTTCAGGTCTAGTGTACGGGCTTTATTAGGAGTCTGTCTGGGCTGAAACCTGTTTAACTCATCGACAACAGTTAATCCAGGTGTAAATAGAGGTATATCCATTTGAAAATCTTCACGAAGAGCTATAAAATAATGCGGAAAGACAATTGTAGCTTCCAATGAAAATACCGTTTTTAAGAAATAAATGCATCATAAAATTTGGAAACTGGAGTGCTGTAAATTGTAGATCTTGTGATGGCATGAAAATTTGTGTTCACGGTTAGGAATAAATGTAATGGAATCCTGTAAGTAAATCTTGCTCTGCTTAGAGTAAACGTCTCTAGTGTTAATCTTATTCTCTCTCAACTGTACATTTGCGAAGGCAAATGACCACTCCGTAGATTTGCGAAGACACAATTCGTAAAAATATATATCAATACTGATTTGAATTTGTCGCAATTAATGGATTCGCATTCGATATAATTAATACACCGATACATCCTTTAAAAATAACATAAACTTAATTTTTTATTTTCAATTATTCATTGATGGTTTCACTGTAACTTGAAAGAATTCAAATAAGTTTTTCATTAATATTCCACCAGAAATGAGCATCTAAGCGTTAAGTCGAGTGCTCAACTGTCTCGCTATGTGCTAGTCCTACTTCTCTCATCTTGACATATGACCTCATCACGTCCACGATTTTCAAATACGAGTCCAAAGTCAATGTTATAACTTGACGGCTTTTGGCAGCCGACGCATGACTTATTTGGTGTTGCATCGTAATAAGTCGACGAGTCGACGTTTCACAAGCAGAACTAGGCAGCCAAATTATTTCTCAGTTCTGTGCCGCAACACCGCCAGTCAGGGAGGAGATGCTCAACAGTCAGCACCCAGAGGCCTCGCATTACAAGCTGCCGTGAAGATCACCACGCCACGGCTGCCTAATTGTCTCATTCGGTTGAAAATGACCGTATTAAACAAAATTTCATTTTAGTAGTGACTTAATTGGAAACTATGGACTTGCCACGTTTTATACGAAGGAACCCACCGGTGGTGGTTGAGGGATTTTCATAGTGCTGCTGACCGACCTGCAGTCACCAACTCAATTTTTATAAATTCTTAATGAAAGCTAAATGAAGGTGCGATTCAGTTAATGTTTGCTACTCTCAAAGCTACTTACTACAGTTGATTTTAAAATTGAATTGAAAATTGAATTTCAGTTTAACCCATCGCAGTTAACCTGTTCACAGAATTCCGAACCATGGATAATGTATTCTTTCCGAACACGAAAATACATCGCATGAAAATAGTTATTTTCTCTAGTTCTACTTCTTTGCTCAAAATAATTACAGAAGTTTCAGTTTCGTCGCAACCTGGTGACCAGCGGCGAGACGAGTGCGAGTGCTGGAGAGACTCGGTTTGCACCCCTTCCCGGTGTTGCCATTTGTCGGTCACACTCGTGAAGCCCTCTATTGTGTAGCGGGACACCCCTCGGTCGCGACTGCGGTGTAGGTAGCGTAAGGTAATTAGCCGGAGGGATAGTGCGTGCAAACAGTTATTATTGAGCCCTTACACGCTCGTGGAAGCTGCACTCGCCCGAAAAGAAGCGTCCGGACAGCCGTGCAGGGAACGCGGCTCTCATCGAACACAAGAAGGATGAACTTCCATCGATCGCTTAATGTCCCCTGCAAGCTTAGAACGCTGGCTGGCTCCTCTCAGCGGAGACCCACTCATGCGACGGCTGGTGCTGCGTTGTGCAGGCCTTGCAGCTCAGCACCTGTTCTCTAGGAGCAAGTAAAACTCCCACTTTGTTGTAAAGCTTCATTCCTACAAAGTAGGCTATTTATTGGATTTTTTTAGCCAATGTGGTGTCTCGAGATGAATCTCATCAACACCACAGAGTTCAAACTATTGAGAAAAGCACTGATCAAAGTCTTGCAATGTATGGTTAAAATTTTGGCAGCATGTACTACTTTTAATGAGAACCCATTTTATAAGAGAACCCTGTGTACTCGAAGACAGTATATACCATTTAATGCATCATTATTTGAAAACAAATTTCAGCTTTGAAATTGCATTTTGAGATATTGAGTTACCGATAAATTGAGTATTAGTTTGGGCCGAGCAGGGCTCAGCAGAAGTGTTCATTAAACAGTTCGTTTCAACTATAGGTGGCCACGCCTCTGCAACGAACATTATAACTTTTATAATCGCCCAACTTATCGTCACAGAAAGAACGTCAAGACTTTTTTTCTTCAACTCGAGTCATTAGTTCAAAACTCGGAATGAGGACTTGAAGCCCTGAAGTTTGAATGATCACGAGCACGAAGCGAGCTTCTCACTGAAGTTCTCTATTGGCATGTGGCAGAACGAGCGTCAGCGCTGCAGGGACGAGCGTTAGCGCTGCAGGGACGAGTGTCAGCGCTGCAGGGACGAGTGTCAGCGCTGCAGGGACGAGCGTCAGCGCTGAAGGGACGAGCGTCAGCGCTGCGGGGACGAGCGTTAGCACTGAAGGGACGAGCGTCAGCGCTGCATTAGCCAGCGTTAGCGCTGCAGCTCCGCACCTGCTCGCTCGTCTGCTAGCGTGCGTATTTTTAGCTTCGAGTTCTCTTCTAGGCAATAATTTACAGTGACATGGGAAGGTGATTAGCTTCAAAAGCACCCACATCAACACCACTACAAAACTCTCAGTTGATGACGCGTTGAGAACAGTGCAGGGAACCGCGCCAGAATGCGTGTTCAGTTCCGGGCAGCGCTCGCTGAACAGAAACAAAGTTGCCGAGGCCACTTGCGTGGGTCGATGAAAGCAATGGCAGCTGATTCAAGATGTGTGTCAAAATATTCTAGTTCAATTTGTAGAGCTGCAATCCATAAACTGCCATTTCCCATGAACACTTTTAGAGCTAAATATAAGTTATCACCCTCAGTTTATTTGATATTTATGAAGCAGGAGAATCACAGTTCTTGTTCACAAGTCGAAGAAAAAATAACGCAAGGAGCGCTGTGACTTCAACCATGCATACAGGGTCAAAACAGTACTTCATTCAATAACTTTTAACGATTCAGAATATAAATATTGCAGAACATGGTAAGCAGATCTTGAGGTACAAATCAGTGTCTTTAATTAATAATTCATCAGACTCACTTTACATTTCCTATACTGCCATGTAAGTTGGAGTGACAACGACTCTACGATAATACATGATAAACCTGAAGTCTGGCTGAACTCTAGTTGAGTTAGAGTAATAGAGCACATACTCCACAAAATCTGTCAGTAGTGACTCGAAACTGCCGTTTTCCTTGTCAATTTATCTAAGATCTTCCAAATATTGAGCCCATCCACTTCCACCTATAAAATTGCTACGCAAAATGAGTTTACATTTCCACGAAGCGTAGTATGATCCTCATGTTCTCAACACGTGTTGTGACGCCTTCAGGGGCATTTACGAGGAGTAAAAACAGAAGCTTCACAACGGGAATGTATCCATTGTGTTATGAAATCATTATGCTGTTAAAAAATCATTGTGTTGTTATGGAACTATTGCGTTATTATAAAACCATTATTTAGTTATGATACCATTGTGTTGTCATGAAATAATTTTGTTGTTATTAAACCATTATATTGTCATGCAACCATTATGTCGTTTTACAACCAATATGTCGTTTTACAACCACTGTGTTCGGTGAGTGGTGAACACGTCGCTGAGGCGCCGCCACCAGCCACGTTAGGCGCTCGTCGAATGACTCATTTCACGTCACGACAGCCTTGTATATTCCCATACTTCGTTACGGTATAAATTTTTCTCAACTTCTAAAAGTAAACTTGAAAATCTCTTTATGATGAGACCACAAAACGTGGTTGTTGAAAGAAAAAACAAGAGGAAAGACATTTCATTGAACCTTCAGCATAAAAGATTCTTTTTGTAAAAGCTATGCACAACACCCGGCAGTCGAAGCAACTAGCCTTGTAGGTCACTTTCCCAAAGTTAGCCCAGCGCTCTGCTCCTTCGATGAAACATCACTCACAAGGAAAAGCACGCCAGGCCACACAAGCGGAGGGGCTTCACTCGCAAGAAAGATCACACCGTGGCAGGGGCGTGAGCAGTAAGAAAGAACACATGTTACACCCTCCCAATGATTGGGGCCCAGTCATAAGGGAGCCATTACCGGCCTAATGGTTACAGGGCCGCGGTCTTCCCCTTGACTGCTCTTCTCAGTGTCACTCCCTAAACCATTGCTGACTGTGAATCGCCAGCCATCAATATTGACAGATTATTTGCTTCAAAATCAGAGGTTGACTAACTGTAAATCTGGTCTGAGGGGTCCCCTTTTTGTGTCAAATACAGCTGGCTGGAGAAATGTTTAGTTAGCCATCAATGAGGGACTGAAACATAGATAAAGATGTCTATGATTGACGAACTACTAATGTACAATTGTTCATGACTGCATGATATATGGGAAAATATCTTGTATTGAAATGTTTCTTAAACGAACTGAACTGAACTAAAAACACTACTGCAGACTTAAGCGTAATTCATAAAAACAACAAGCCAGACAGAAATGTTCAGCGTGTGTTACTGCGCTGTTCGTATGAAAATGCACCTATGAGTAAATACAGAGCTAATCTTTAACACGTTGCTGGCGATATGACCCATCGGTGGGTTGTGCGTAAGTTTTTCCAGCTGCGAAAGGATCCATCGACGGGTCGTTTGAAAATTTTTAACAATCTTTTAAAATTAATTATGTTTAATGGCCCCAGTTAATGTTTGTTATTCATAAATTTTAAACAACTTTTGTCTCTAAATTTGAGTTGAATATTGGACTTCAGTTTGACCCCTCGCAGTCAACGTGTTAACGCTCTTGTACGGTTTTACAAAGCATAATGTTTTCATCTGCTATTTCTAAATTTCCTAACAAGAATGCGATGACGCTGAATTTTCACGGCTCTTTACATGAACTGAATTAATATTCAGCTACCTGTAAAGCGAACTGCAGAAGATTCATTATAATTTTTTATTGAGTTTCGACAAATTTGGGTAAGGGTAGCACATTCAATGTTAAATTTCAGAATCTTCGAAAAATTAGAACCCATAGTGAGATTCCAGGCGTTCAGAATGACCTGATGCGGTGTGTATGATCGATGTGCCGGTTGCAGTACGTCGAACTGCGTCGCTTACGACATCTTCTCTCGTAGGTTCGAATGACACAAAACTGAGCAATTAAATTCAAAAGTGACGTGACCTCCAAACCTTGCGTTACAATCGATGGTGCGTCCAGAACTTGGCGGGGCGTGACGCTGAGGTGATAACCTCGAGCTGACAGCTGTCACGGCGAGCTGACAGCAGCCATGGTGAGCTGACAGCAGCTATGGTGAGCTGACAGCAGCCATGGTGAGCTGACAGCAGCCATGGTGAGCTGACAGAAGCCATGGTGAGTTGACAGCTGTCATGGTGAGTTGACAGCAGCCATAGTGAGCTGACAGCAGCCATGGTGAGCTGACAGCAGCCATGTTGAGCTGACAGCAGCCATGGTGAGCTGACAGCTGTCATGGCGAGCTGACAGCAGCCATGGTGAGCTGACAGCTGTCACGGCGAGCTGACAGCAGCCATGGTGAGCTGACAGATGTCATGGCGAGCTGACAGCAGTCATGGTAAGCTGTCAACGGTCATTGTGCGGGGCTTTCACATCAGTGTTTTGTCAGCTGTCATAATGCGATGAAGTTATCATGATACACTTACAGTTGACAACAGTCTGAAACAACGGTGCACTGACAGCTTCTACTGTGCACTGACAGTCGCAATGATGGACTGAAAAACTTTCTTGCTATAGCGACAACGTACCACGTAAGTAAAGCCAATTACGATACTGGGAACCAGAAAAAATATCATTACTTTAATGGTCAACCAACGATACGTATAAATTTTTTTTGCAGGAAACGTACACTTACAAGTAAAAAGGTACTGATCTCCCCTTCACGCCACTGGTGTTCATAACCATCCGAATATGCCTTAGAACTCATTTCATAAAACTTTGACCCACTTCTTGCATATTTCCTTTTGAAATTTCAAATATCAGATAGATATGAGTGGAACATAGCTGTACTTGACCGAGAAGAGTTGAACGTTCATCGGTTTACATGTGGAGATGAAGGGGACCACTTGTCCGTCCAGACACTGTTAGGAACCGCAATTTTAACTGCTAGCCAGTCCTGGGTTATATCGTTTACTTGAAAGGGCTTCTTCTCAATGGAATAAAAAATATTAATTCTTTAACTGAGTACTCCTACATTTGAACTTTCGGTGACTTTTAATAGTTTTCTTCTGTACATTTGATACAGGAGTCTGAAAAATAGAATTGATTTCTTCTAATCACCGTCAGTGACGCCCAAACCATAACAGAATCTTCTCGTTGGATCAAGATCACTCTTTAGCTTACACTGTCGTCATCTGAGATAAAAGTTGAGAGTTCTGGCAATGGCAGTGATGCTTCACATCAAATTGGTCTTCACACTGTAAGTCTAGTTATATAGTATGACATGCTAATGGCAGCTGAAGGTTTGATGTAGGAAGTGTTGTGGTGAGGTTTAATTTCAAAACTTCCAAGCAAGAAACCGTTTAATATCGGTGCTTTTTGGAACTAAATCGCAACAACTCTCTTTCTTTATGCTTGAGAACAGTACACACAGAGCTTAACCTACACGAGGTAAATTATTTGATGTATGAAAAGTTCATCCTTTTACTGTCGGGGCAATGGTGGAGCAGAACTGAAAGAAGCCACTCAGGCATACACACCACGCAGCAATTCGCAGAATACCTGTTGACAGCAGTTTACATAGGACAGAGCATGAGCTACTATGGATGTAATTACTAGTCATCCAGCTGTGGCGTGGGTGCAGGGAATATCTCGCATTAACGCGTCGACTCTGCGGACAGCAACAGTAAATAGTAATGGCGTCAATTCTGTGATCGAAGGTAGAGCAGTTACAATGCAGCGCTGTCACGGTAAGTGCGCATCGTGCCTGCTGACACAAAATTAGCAATCATTCACGACTGGTTTGTGTGCCACGCACTTTCGTCATTGACCAGGAAGGAGCAGTCCATGTGCAATGATATGGTATTTGTGTGTGAGGTAGTTAACACAACTTATGGCAATGCACATAATTTTACGATTTCATACGTCTTACATTACAGCCTCTTTTTTAATCTTTGTTCAGTTCAGAATGTACAGATCGTATCTCAAAGTTTGAATTTCATTTTTAAAGTAAGGGTTGGAAATTATCGTTACTTTTCCTCTAAAAATCTATCATTGATTTTTTAAAAATCTTGTGATATTTCAATAAATAAACTGGGTTTTCAGGGTCAAGGCGTTACTGTTTGGAGAGAAATCAAAAAGATTGAACACCCCCTTAACGTACTCTCACTCTTCCGGTTTAATCAACACAATGAAAGTTTCAAGCTTTTTTACGGTAAAATAAGAAAAATGGTCACGAAGAGCTCTGTGAGAGGTGATACATCGCACAGACCCTCAACAACAGTTAATTGTGACGCTGAAACTGCGCGACCGTGATGTACGCGAATTTAAAGTTTGTGCTCAAATTCACACTTAATTTTACTGTTGTGAGCGATGCCAGCGGGCTCAGGAGGCGCACGTCAGATAGACGAATCAATAAGCCGATAGCGTTCCTGGGTTATTTTCTTCCTGTGTAGTCAGCCCTGCCTCGCGCACCATCAAATTATTTTGCTGTACTTTCAGCATTATTACAGAACTACCAAGCCCATCCATGAAAAAATATCATGGATTATTTAGTGACATGAGTACGTTTTATTGATGGAAAAAACAATCCCCAAATCGGTTAGCTTTGAAAGATTTTTTGAACACACGAGCCAATTTTCAAAGACTGATCTCCGCAATTTAAAAAGAATTCTACCTCTGAACGATAACTTCAAGCAATAAAATCGGTATAACGGTTTCCCCATTTGCAAAAGGCTGCGTTCTACGAGCCTGAAACTGTTCTGAGGGTACAGTTTAGTACGTTGCTGAGGCTCGAGTCACAAAGCACGCACGACCGCAGCCTGTGACGCAAGTCGTTCACCCCACAGCGCGCCTCGCTCTGCCCTCCCTCTGTTGATGAGATCTGAGCTGCAAAAGCCCATCAGGTCACGGCGGCAGAGACGGAGCACTTGTTTTTATTGCTTGTTACAAGCTGTTAGCATTGCCTTTGAATACTGTTAATGCGGCGAGGGGAGAGCTCTGCCGGTGGTTTGTGGACCTGAGAGTGGCGTGTGTTGTGATCCCGCATAATGGGAGCAGCAGTCAATGTTCGCTGGACCGCGCACTCAGCTGCGTAGACGGAGCAGTTAATGTCAAGCGGGCAGCGTATTGCTGAGGTTGGATTATTGAAAAACATAGATTTGTTAAGTCTATTAACCATTTTGATAAATCTGCTTGGAAGAAACGACACAGTTAAAAAGAGGAACTGAATTAGGCATCGCGCATGTGAAAATCTGTATCTGGAATAGCGTTTGCCACAGTCATACAGTTCCAGCGCCTACATTCCTAGCTGCTCAAAGCACCTGCATTGGCTGAGCTCCAAGCATTTGCATTACCTGTTTCTCCAAGCACTTTCGTTGCCTGCTGTTTCAAGCACTTGCATTCTCTGCTGCTCCATGCACTTGCATTGCCTGATATTCCAAACACTCACATTACCTGTTGCTCCAAGCACTTGCGTTGCCTGCTGTTTCAAGCCCCCGCTTTCCTTGCTACTCCAAGCGCTTGCATTTCAAGTGCAGCAAAATCGCAAGGACGACGTAAAAACGCACTTTGCCTTCACCCGAATGTGAGGGCACAAAATGACATCAATAGCGATAGGAAGTGTCGACTTTTGATTTGACTACTTCGCGCGAAAAAACATTCGGAAGTGATTTAATATCTCGTTTTTTCATCATTTAGGCTCACACGAAGATGAAAGTGATTTTAAGTGCAGGCATGAGAAATGAATGAAAAAAACTCAGCGATTGTATGTTTTTACGCAAATAAAACTCGACACAATCTTGTGGAATACCAAGTCGTAGGGTTTTTGTGCGATGTGAAAGCGGTTTTTGTAAAGTGTAGAGGTCTATGATGTCTTAAGTCGTCTTTCTGTGGATTTTTCAGCTGATTTCAAGAGGAAGAAAATTAAATTTTAGTCTTGATCCTTAAGGAATAATTCTTTATTAGCATTAACTGTGAAATTTCGATTAAAAATTTCAGATTGTATATGCTGTAAGAAAGTATTTTTCGTAGATTGACCGAGTATTTGAACGAAGTTAGATCAAATTTTATTCCTTCCATCAAGAAGTCGTGTGCATAGAAATGCGTTCTGATAATATGAATGAATCGTAAAAATTTTCAACCGTGGTTAAGGTTGCTGACAACGATTACGTTTGATTGGAAATCAAATTAATGAAAATATTTGATGATGAGCATGAACAAAAGGAACTTATACGTTTTATCATATCAATCCACGAAGTAAGTGTATGCAGCTGACGCGGGACTTTCGTATGACACACATGATAACTCGACACACGTAGTGGATTCACAAGACACATATAAAAGACTTTGAACATTTGACACACGTAACAACTTTACACATATTGCACTCTCATGTAAAAACAGTAAACTGAGCACATTCACAAAGCACTCGAGACAAATTTGACACACGAAACACAGGACACACGTTGCATATTTGACACAAGTGACCACACACCGTCCCCTAATTTTGCATCAGGTTCAAAGTGTGCAAACGGTTCATGGTTAAGTGGAGTTCAGTGCTCTTCGTAAAAGTCAGTTGATGTGCTTCTAGTGAGCAGGAGATTTAAACTAATAAATGTACTAATGACAGTTGCAATCGTCGTGCGAGCGATGCACTGAAAGATCGTAAAACTTTGTTTGAGAACAAGAAAGTCATTGTCACAGAGGCTGAAGGTCTTAGGCATCATCCTACTTATTTCTGACGTCATTTACACGGCGCTGAGCATACTTGTGTTCTGCATGTCCATTGCGTAGATATGCACACTTCATTTACTCATGTAGGGGTTGAAAACTGCTTAGTTTGGCTTTTGTACGACTTAGTTTCCAGGTTTGAACTTACAGGATCAGATTTGACAGACTTGTGTACAAGAGGCAGTTAGTACAGGGTGGGGCATAAGTAACGCACCCTTTTTTAATGTTTGTCTTTTTTTAATGTTTGTTTAAAAAGGTATAAACGATAAGTTTAATTGCAAAAGATAAAGGAACTGTTAAAGTTTATTCACATGTCGTATCCTGTCTACAGATACACAGTGTACATTGCGGTAATAAATCTTTAAAATTTACCTTCAAAAGGGTGGGTTACTTATGCGCCACCCTGTATTATGAAGCGTTTGTGCACTAGAGGCAGCTAAATTACGTATCGGATTGAGGGAACTGGATTACTCTTCTTACAAAATACGTGGCCCTCGTACAACAGCTAGGATGCATTCCTGATTTAGTGAAGGTAGCGATGGGCTTTAGCACTTACATTTAATTCATAATTGAAAATAACGCAGTATAGCAAGGTAATTTGGTCTCCTGATCTCTGTAGCTTGCATGGTCACTCCCAATTTAATACTGTCATTCATTTAGACGAGTGCATTTCAAAGCTCTCTCAGCGCCAAGGCAAGTGCAGCCCAGTAATTTTTCTTCAGAACCTGAGAACGTCACACGGAACTGATGGGCTTAATCGAATGAAAGCGCTACCAACATGAAATGAGTTTGGGATCAAAAGATTCAATTGTTGCGTTTGTAGGAACTTAGGAAGACTAAAGAAGGAATTAAACAACAGCCCTTTAATTTTAGGACAACTTGAGTGTAAAGGTGAGGGTTGTAGCTTCAAATTCAAGGTTAGAGCATTTCAGTCTATATGTGATGTGGAGTAACTGGGAAATTTGTACATTTTTCAGGATATGTATTAATTTGAAAATTTAGGAATGCTTTAACCTCTATACGAAAAAAAATTGTTGTCCCGTCTATCAAATGACTCATGAAGAGCATTCTTGAGGGTATATTTTATCACATTAACGTTTAGATCCATTTCAGAATTCTGCTGAAAACAGGAATAGCAAATTTTTTTATGATTTAACAACTTCGATTCATCGGGAGTGTTCAAGTTCTCATTAATTTCAGTTAATCCTAAATTTGAGTGAGCGAAATTTCAATCTAACGTCCCCCCCCCTCGCGCTGCGCTCAAGCGGCGCTCGATGTCCTGACTTCCATTATAATTATTTTGCCGCCCTTGGGGACCTCGCAGCCCTCACGGCTCGGCCCTCTCTCGGTCCCTCTCCTCCTCACCCCTCCACGTCACCCCAACGGCTCTTGTTTACTACAAACTTCATTCTTTTGTTTGCTGTTCTCCTGCTACTCCCGTTGTTTGTTCACATCTTATCTTTATCGTCTGCTGCTATTGTCCCACTGGTAACCACACCATTTACGACGATACATAATCCTGTTCATGATCTCCACTGTGCATTGATGATTACATGTGTTTCCTGCAGTGCATCAGTCAACTACACTTTTCCTAGCAGCATATATAAGCATCTACTCACAAATAATTTATGCGTGAAGTTTGAAGTGATTTAACGTTTTCAAATTTGCGTTGTACTCAGCTTCTCGAATTTGACGTCGTCTTATCGTCTGTATCACCGACACCGGCTGTCTGGTCACCTCCGCTGATGTTCTATTGTACTTCTTTACGGCCGGGCTTGAATTTCTAAGATGCTTTCAATGTTGATATTTCTACTGTCCTCGCGAAATTTTGAACCCTACACAATATTTGTAGATTACGTGCATGTGGCCTATACGTCGCTTCTTCTACGTAGGTACTATTTTTCTCAAAATTTGAGATAATGAAAGAACTTATAGTTTTTTGTGCCTCAATGGCTCTCAAGCTCAAGAAGACTTTCATTCTGAATTTGCATGATAATTCGAGGTAAACCTCAAAGTTTTACGTTTCGCTCAATTCTTTCGTAGAACTGTTCCTTGAAGAGAACAAGCTGATGATAAGCCACAAGCTGAACAATATCTACAAATTTCGAACAAAGTTTCATCAAGAAATTTTTAGTTACGATACCCAGATCTAAGCGGTCAAAACTGGAATTTCCAGGGAAAGTGACTGACGTACTTGCTTTCAGTAATTTTTTCAAGTGGGATTTATTTAAACTGAAAATTTACCTTCGTTCTCAGCAAATCTCAGCAAAAAGCGAGGATTCTTACAGAGATTTAGATTGAGATAGAATAGGTAACTTTAAACTATTTGATGTACAGGTGCCTTGAATAATTAAACTCAGATTGAAACTCGTTTTTTTCATAAACGGTGCCCAAAATTTCCTAGTCCAACTAAATCTCCAAGAATTCAGGAATAATCTTACAACGTCATGTTGTATTTACAGTAGTGTGCATACAGCAGTTAGGATAAGCGGGAGGAAAATATAGCTACGAATGATTCATCCCATCGAAGCAGGATTTAGGTCTAACCAAACTATGGGTACACTGCCGTAGATTTTGCTTAAAGCTTTGACGCGGTTGACGTCTGAGCAGCTGCATTCAACAAATTACCGGAAAGCAGCTAAATGGCAGAGCGACCAATCGCTCAATACTTCAGTTTAGCACTTACGCTCATCTGTGAAGATAATTACACCGCACAACGTCACAGTGAATCGCGTAACTACCAGACAAATCATGTAATAATGTGCATGTGATCAATTGATATGAAGGGGGTTAGGTTCTCACACAGCATTTTTCAAACGTTTCATGTTGATATCTCCATGAAAATACCAGAGGGTTAATAGGTCGGCATTGCACTGATGATAAGTTTGTAGGTCCTGTAATTTCGAGGTACGTAAGAATTGAAGTTTATTTCTCTCTATTTGCTACATTTGTGTAATGAACACAAAGCGGCCAGTGGAGTCGATGTGGAGCAGGTTGGACAATGTCATCAGATTAAAATAACGTCAGAGTATTCGAGTAACGCTCAATTGCGACAATTACGTTTAGCTCATTTGCTTAGCGCTTGGTGATAACCAGAGACTGACATTTCGGTGGAGTGCTAGTCAACTTCGGACCTTTAAGAAGTTTTCAAAAGGCGACAAGACCTCTGACACAAATTACCTTTAATTATGAGTTAGCTGTTAAAAAGGAAAATCTTTAAAAAGAAATACAATTTCTTTTGCTACTGCGCACCTGAAGATGAACGGAAAAAACACTAAGGTCGTACGTTGTTTTCCTACTGTTGGAGCCCTCTCTTCTAAACGACTTATAAACATGGAATATCACGTATACTATAAGTCCTACTCAAATGTGGCAATAACTTCAGAATGTGACGGATACAACTTCAAAACTACGATAATACCATTGAACAAACACGTTATTATAAGTTGACGTAAAAAGTGATTTAACTTTTGCGTTTACTACGACTTATCGGTGGTTACACAGTTATATCTACGTGAGTTTCATGGGTGTTTTTACAGCACACAAAGCGACGGCAGAAGCTACAACAGCTAAAGCGCTGATGACTAAATTCTCGGCTATTATTTTTTGGAAGTTTATATTATTAAGAGGGAATATTTCTCAGAAAAAAATTGACGTCCAAGTATGAAAGTCAAATGCCTGTTCCGAAATTGGGTGATACAAATCAGGAGCGTTAGCTCTCACAAAATCTGCAGACGCGTGTGGTGTGCGAGGAGAACAACGCGATGGACAGTACCTGCAGAGAGACCGGATATCCACACCAATCCTGCAGGACCAATAGCGCATGTCAGTAAATTTTGTTCAATATTTTATCAGGACAAGTTATGCATGTGAAGAAAAACTTTCTAATGTACGATGTTACGTCAGCTCAAAATTTGTATTCAATGATGTGGCATTAGTAGAAAAGAAACAGGACAAGTTATGCATGTGAAGAATTACTTTCTAATGCACGATGTTACGTCATTGTCACAATTTGTGTTCAATGATGTGGCATTCCAAAAAAATTTGCTGGGTAAACGTCCTTCACCCTCACCCAATCGAGAGGACACACTTTGCAGTACGAATTAAGAAGGGGGAATTTAAGTCTAAGTTGGTTGTTTATCTTGTAATTCCGTCTCCTTAACACAATGAAGAAGCCAAAGGTGCTACTCAATGCGCGTTTTAATGTAAGCCTAAGTACATTTATGTCAATTCTTCAATGTAAAAGTAAGAGTACAGAAAAAAAAACAAAGAAATAGGTCCCTCCAAGCAAGTAAACAAAATCAATTGAACTCCAAAGAAATTGAACGGGTGATTCGTCAATTTAGTTAGTTAAATCCTCGTTTCGATTTCGAGACACATGAGTAAACTTAGAGCATCTGGCGATGCTGTTGTGACTCGCGAAGAAAGTAATGTCTCAAGAGTTAGCTGGATTGGTTTTCATGCAGGCGTGCAGTCAGAGCTCCTACTAATTGCTCACAAACACTAAAGGAATATTTTATGATTTGCTTTCCTCCAAACAAACTCTGTGAAGTAGCGTTGCTCGATAGAAATAGAAAAAAGTCTGTTTGGCAGGAGGGCAACACAGATATCGTCATGTTTGTTGGCGAGGATCATTGCAACGTCATTTTTTTACAACCCATTTATATTTCAAAACTTGCTTTTCCGTAATAATGCACGATATGGACAAAGTTAATGACGCAAATCTTCCTCGACTGGTGATATTAAAAAATCTGTCCCCAAATTCCAAGATCATTGAAGCGCTTGGGCCAATGCTCACAGCCCGTAATTATAGTAGGTCTCGGCAGCCAAAAACTAAGAAACCTTTCCTCGTACAAGTAATGTTTTCTTGTAAATCAGAAGAATGAGGAAAAAATGCCTTGTATTATTCTTTTTGCGTGACGAATAAATTTTCACTTCACTGTAACGAAGGTTCAGTTAGAACTTCGCTCTAAATAACAGAGGGTCTCTGATTAAAGTGATCAATCTTACATTAAGTCACGAGACAGTGCATGAAGTGTGCTCAATTAAAGCCCTTTTTTTGAGCCCTGGAACTGTACTTCCGAAATTTCTTCTTCCTTAGTGCCATGGTGCACTACAACCGTGGTAACTTCATGACTTGTGATTCGCGTGTGGTCATGGTCGAAAGTGAACCATGCAAGTTGGAGATCTTAAGAGGTATCTCGTGCATGTTTGGAGCTGAAGCTGAAGTGTTCGTCGTTTGCTGCATTTAGTTTCAACGTACAATTTTTAGTTAGTAATTCAAGTAGAAGATCGTGAATTTTTCGATAAATTAAGAAGAAAATGAAGTTAACTGTTCAAACTTTTGTAATCACGTACACTTCGGGAAGTTTGATTCAGCGATGTGTGGCCCAGAGGACAGAATACAAAAACACTTTGTACTTTGAGCTTATACCTGACTATAGAAACATAATGACAGGTAATCTGAGGGAATTTCATCAGCAGAAGTACATCTGCAGTCATGAAAAGACGGTAGGTGCAACACTTACGCTTGTTCCATTTGCGCAACTGCAGATTGATGCGTGCCAGATTGCTGACGTACAATCGTAACAGAGCAGCAAGAAATATCAAGTCAGACAATGTCAATATAAGAGAAAAGTACTAAATACTTTCGAATTTAGCTGAATATTTTGTTTTAGGCGTTTTATGAGGGAACTGTGAAGCTCTCTGAAAAAAACGTTCTCCATTTTTTTTTCTTTTGAGACTTGTTACCATTGCAAAATAATACAAGGCCATTCGCTGTTGTTATCTGGTTACCGTGGAATAACTATTTAGGCAGCAGCAGCAGGGAATTGAACTTTGCTCAACACCGAGCGGTTTGCTCAATTCATGCCCAGGTTGTTCACTCAGTAGATTATCACTAAGATATGAGATATACGGACGAACAGTCGCAAAGCTATCGATTGAAATTTCAGCATTTCCATAGCTATCACAAGCACTAAACTTCAGCTCGAGCGCTCTCTAGAACTACTCTCACGAAGGTTACTGATGACGGCCCGCACTCAAAAATTACCGACGGAACCCGAGAGCGGGTGGGCGACAGTGAGGCGGCCTGGGCTTCTGTTTGTCCTCAACTTTTCTGATCAAAACAAAACAGGCAAAGAAAGCCGCTCTGTTGTCATAGAATGGAGGGCTCGCCAAAATAACGCTATGCAAATAGCCGCGACAGGCGCTCTGATTCCGTGCCCCTCACCCTCGCTCATGAGGCGACATCGAGCCTTCGTCCTCGCTCGCCGTCATCTCGGATCCGAACGGATTTCTTCCAAATAACTTTCAAAAGGTGGAACTAATCACATTTACTAAGTTGTATGTTCCGCTATTTCAAACGAGTCGATTTTGATCCTTCTTGTTCACTTAACGTGGTTGGATAAGGGGCGGCATTGTAGATCACCAGCAATGGCAAACGGAGCAAAGCAGGTCTTCCGATTACAGTTTGATTTGATTCAGGGTAGAGCTGCGAACGGCGATTTATCCAAAACTTTTTAATTTCATTTCAAGTTGATGTCGGGCTGTCACCATGAAGGATGGGGAATTGAAACGATATAGAGAGTCGCTAAATATTCTGTGACACACGACCTACTTAACGCTAATTTCAATCGATTTTTGTTACAATAACAGACAGAAGACGTCGCACAGTCTGACTGGTGGCAGAATACATCATTGTTGACTTCAATCGTCCATCATTGCACTGCAATTCTGAAAAACTTCTCTACACATTGAGAGCACACTGAAATCGTCATGTATATTGGTGTCTAAGGTGATGAAAATATCCCTATTAAGGGGGTCCTCCGAGGCCCCTGCCAGGCCCCCGTCGGTCCGATGAGCATTTTTCATGTTTTTGTTGAAAAAGAACCCTTAGGGGGTGGACTATTCGGTCCTAAACTTTTATGGCGATACGGA
>JACJUY010000097.1:233489-256102 GCA_014220935.1 Platorchestia sp. MABIK | reverse complement strand
AGCATTCAATTACATAAATTGTCCTTATATTGCACTTCAACAAAATATTTTGTTTTTTGGCTTATACCCAAAACCTCTAATTTTCAACATTCAAAAGAATAGAAGTCATTGAGTTTTTATGCTAGGAAGAAAATAAAAACAGTTTTAGAATCCTTGGAACATTTCTAACAAAGTTATATTCTGACTTATTCCATTTTTCCATTTAATTTTTTTTATCATAGCTCATATCCAAAAATTTCATTTTTTTTTATATATTGGTCAAATATCACATATATAAAACATAAAAAATTTAAATACAAAATGTCTGAATATATCTTTGTTAGAAATGTTTCAAGGATTCTAAAACTGTCCTTGAATTTGTTTTAGCATAAAAACTCAATGACTTACATTCTTTTGAAATAGGTATAAAAAATGACCCAAAAAACTAATATTTCAAATTTTTCGGAAAAACTAATGCCTAAATAAAAAAATTTCATTTGGTCAAATATGTTTGTTTTGCAAAAATACATATACTGACCAAATTTCAGACCAATCGGAACAAAAAAACTTGTTTTCCGGAGGACCCCCTTAAGAACGTGGATTCTTGTTTATTGTCAATGATTATGACTTCACATCAAATTGAGTTACCACAAAGAAAAAGTTTAAGCCTTCAACTACATATGAAGAACAGGTACTTGAGAGTGTGACGCAAAGATTCTCAACTTGATTTAGTTTAATTTTATACTCTACACTGTAAATCATCTTACTTTATTCTTTTTTAATGGAAATGACTCGATCAAAATAACCCCTAAGCTCTTTCAATATGGAAAAATTGGCAATTCCTTTCATGAGATAATGATGCAACAAAGAATTTCTCATGCCCCGCACCAGAGCTCCTGCTGCAACAAGGCGCAAAACACAAGAGTTCGAGTTTCCAAGTCGTGCGGTGTGATTGATTCGATGTGCAGGAGCGCAGAGGAAGTGAGGCAGGCCGTTAGCGCACTTGTGTTCAACAAAGGCTCCTCAAGAGGGCAAACAAAGCTATAGACGACACAATAGCAATGGGACCCGCGCCGCAAACCTAAACATCCATGATCGATACCGGATCCAGGTCCAATAAGGGCGAGTAGTTAACAGCAGTTGCACTGCCTAGCTCTAGCTTTCGTTTTTCTGTGCCATACGCATTTTAAAGTGAGTGCAACGACGAATGTTATGAAATGCGCAATAAATTCAGCTGACGTTGTTGAATTTGAAGCTATTTTTGTTTAGGGAAAGATACGAATATTAACCTGACGGTCAGAATTCAATGAAGTTTCAACTTACTAAATTTAAGATTTGAATTAAATTCATGTTTTTCACAATTAAAAATTTGATGACATTAAATTTTAAGTTCAAACAACTGCGTAAAGGAAATTTTCATCTTTTACTTGCGTTAGTTTCTGAAAATTTCATGAACTCTCGTTAATTTTCATTATGGAGAACGTTACTCTCAATGTAAAAATAAGTAGTTTAAAGGAAAATAAAGTTAATAATTTGGAAATCATGGTAGATGTTGTGTTACAATTACATTCACAAAATTCATAAGAATGCTAAGTTACTCAATACAATGGTAGGTGAAGGTATGCACACAAACTCGAGACATGGGAAGGTTCAGCAATACTGCATGATATGTTCAACGTCAGAGGAAGAATAGGAATATATACAACATTGAAACGTTACGTGATCGGAAGAATGATTCCTATAACACACTTAACAAATCGAAATTCGAAGCATAACTCATTAACGACTATATAGAAGCGTCGCTGGATCACTTGTTTGCTGTGGATGTCGCTCACAGTCCCGGCAACAGCGAGACGGAGATCATCGCGCCCAGCAGCGGCCAGGGAGGTGAACGGCAGTTAATGTACGTGCATGGCCTCCGAGGTGAATTTTTTGTCATTTATATTAAAACTAAATACCATAGCATCTGAAATAATGAAAAATTATTTCCATTCTGTGTTATTTTTTATGATTCAAACTCTGAGATCCAGATCGTGCTTATGATAAAAGTTTCTACGCTTTGCTCTTAGTGAAATGCCAGGAGACTCATAACTTGAGTGCGGCCAGCAGAGACAGGTGCAGTCACAGCAGCAGCTGGAAGTCCTGGCACTGAGGTCAGCAGCAGCAGAAAGTCGTGAGACTGAGGTCAGCAGCAGCAGGAAGTCATGAGACTGAGGTCAGCAGCAGCAGAAAGTCGTAAGACTGAGATCAGAAGCAGCAGCAGAAAGTCGTGAGACTGAGGTCAGCAGCAGCAGCAGGAAGTCATGAGACTGAGGTCAGCAGCAGCAGCAGCAGGAAGTCATGAGACTGAGGTCAGCAGCAGCAGGAAGTCATGAGACTGAGGTCAGTAGCAGCAGCAGCAGGAAGTCATGAGACTGAGGTCAGCAGAGGCAGGTACAGCAGTCCCCCAACAGGTGGCCGGAGACTAAGCTGTTGTGCTGTGCAGGTATCGACCATTAATGGAGTCAATACACCACACGGCGCGGACGCACATACCGCGTGCAAGCGACGCTGCCGGTCTCGGACGAGCAGATCGCGTAATCCTCCACAGTATTTTCTATCAGGAACATAGGTAACAAGTGCTTCGTTAAATCGTCCTGCCCTTATTTCACTTTTAACGTGGCTGATGAAATGCTTTTACCCGTGCGTAGTGATTGTGAGAAATCCATCAAATAAATCTGGAGACGATAAGGCGTTGCAAAATCTGTTATCTTGGTCTATAAATATGGCTGTCAACCTAACATTTGACGTCTGCAGTTGCTTAATTTAAAAATGTGTGTCATTCAGATTACAAGCAAAAGAAACGAACGATATTGAATTCTGTACGCAATCTATCGGATATTGGAATGCAGCGGCCATATTGAATACGCCTCTGAGTTTGTTGCAACTCGCAGAATTAGACGGTCTTAGTTCAACAATGCATTCCTTACAATTTCTGAGCATAAGACATAGTCACTTGCTCGCCAACTTATAGTTCAATACTAGATGTCGTGAATTTGTGCTTTTGCGGCATATCTGTTCCACTGTAGATGTTTTCAAGCCCCCAACTTGTTGTATTTTCAAGCCGTCAATTGCTTAAGCCATCTCTGGTAAAATCAAAATACAGGATTTGACTATCAAAAGATGTTGTTGATATAGAATCTGGACAGTGACGACACAGGGTTGCGTAAATGATATAGGGGTGTTGGATCGCCCAATGTATTCAGTGATGTTTTGAACGCACCAAACTTTTCCCTCAGAAATACTATATATTGTAATAACCTTTGGACTGGTGACATCATTAGGACTGCCAGTGTCTGCGAATAAATGTCTCTAACGAATTTATTTTCACTTACACTTATTATATTCATAAGTACAATCAACAGACAGTGTTGTGCTCCCGAAGATACGCAACAGGAAAGTTTGGACACTGAAATGGTAAGATGGGCTATCAAGGATGAACAACAAATATTGCCTGCAGAAGCGTATCGACTAACATATATCAGAAGTCAAAACGCCTCACATTATTCAACAAGGAAAGTAATCTTGAGAATAAGAACCCACCAATGAAGTCTTACAAGCTAATCAGCCAAGTTCATTGTAAATGCTTGCTGCTGCGTCGATTAACTCATGAGCTAACTTGCACACCAGGAATGAGACGCGCTGCAGCATGACCTACTGCATGTGTGGCATCACGACATCAGTCATTGTTCTGGTGGCCGCGCGCCGCAGTATATGTCGACCTGTTCAGCTGGAACGCATTGGGTGGCGATGGACGCGCGTGAAGCATCAGCAACTCCTCCTGCAAGTGACAAATGCCTGCGTTCTCGTATTCTGAG
Organism: Platorchestia sp. MABIK; assembly: GCA_014220935.1. Taxonomy (NCBI): domain Eukaryota; kingdom Metazoa; phylum Arthropoda; class Malacostraca; order Amphipoda; family Talitridae; genus Platorchestia; species Platorchestia sp. MABIK. The sequence continues at coordinate 252,266 of JACJUY010000097.1, read as the reverse complement.
ACGTGGCTGCTCTGACGTGGTTACATTCACGAAGCCTGAGACGTTGCCGGTGTGACGTGGTAATATTCACGTATTCTGAGAGGTTGCCGCTGTGACGTGGTTACTTCCACGTATCCTGAGACGTTGCTGCACCGACGAGGTTACATTCACGTATTGTGAGACGATGCTGCTGTGACGTGGTTACATTCACGTATCGTGAGACGATGCTGCTACATTCATGAATACTGAGGCGGTGCTGCTGTGACTAGGTTACACTCACGTGTCGTCAGATGCGCCACTCTGAGGTATACGCATTTGCGCTGTCTCAGACGTAACCATTTTGGAATACAAACAGTAAGCGACGAAATTATTCGTACACCCCACGTCTATCAAAACTTTCTAGAATTACTTAAAAACTATTGTTGTCTCAGGTATAAGATGTTCACAGGGTGTGAAACACATATTTGTGACAATAATACGAAGTTTATAGAACAAAATATCATTTTTGAAAGATTTAACAAGCTGAACTTCAGAAACACGAAAAGAAATAATTATTCAAATAGTGAGTAATATTACACTTTAATGAGGTCACCCTACCATTTGAGTACATTTTTGATAATCAATAGCGTGACTTTTCATCTTCATAACATTTAAAAGCCTTTTATCATGGTTTTTGGCAAGCTTTTCCGCAGTTTCAGATGAAACATTGTCCCATTTTTCAATGGCGATGCGTTTCAACTCCTGAAGATTCTTTGGAACTCTCTTGTTGATGTTGACTTTTAATTCCTGCCACAAATTTTCAGTGGGATGGAGATCAGGACTCATCGAAGGCCATGGCAGCACATTTATCTTATTTCTTTGGAGCCAGCTAGTTGTAGACTTGGCCGTGTGCGTTCGGTCATTGTCTTGTTGAAATACCCACGGCCTTCCAAGTCCCAAACTATTAGCTGATACCTCCAGATTTTTGTTCAAAATAGAAAATGGTCATGAGAGTTCATCTTCCCTTGAATTGCAACCAATTTTCCAGTACCCGATGCATCAAAACAGCCCCAAAACATCAGTGATCTATCTCCGTGTTCAACTGTTGGCACTATGTTCTTCGGCAGGAAAGCTTCACCATTCTTACGCTAAACCTTCTTCACGTCATTGTGCCCAGAAAGCTCGATTTTGGTTTCGTCACTCCAGAATACTCTCTCCCAAAAGCCTTTGTCCTTATCCAAGTGTGCCTTTGCAAAGTTCAAGCGAGCAGCAACATGACATTGTTTGAGGAGTGGAGTACTTCGAGGTCGATGTCCGTGTAGGACTTCCTTTTTCAGACAGAGCTGGAATGTGCGATTGCTCACGCTAGTTCCCTGAGCGTTTAATCTCTCTGCAATGTCGTCTAACATCACTCGTGGATTAGCGTTGACCTCACGACACAATTTTCGAGAAGTTTTCACCGAGAGTTTTTGTTTACGACCACGCCCAGGCAACGTTTCTACAGTGCCAAACAGCGAACTTTTTTATAACAGATTGTACTGTAGATCTTGGGATGCTCAAACGCTTAGATCTGTTGCGATAACTATTTCCAGCTTTGTGGTAGTCAATAATCTTCTGTCTGAGGTCCACACCGGGTTCCTTAGTTTTTCCCATCCCAAAGATGGGAAATTTTTTTTTCCCAAAGTTTTGAAGGACGAGGGGTGTTCGAATAATTTCGTCGCTAACTGTACGTACATTCATACTCTGGAGGGATGTACATTCACGTGGTCCGAGACGTAGTCACTCTTAAATACACACGCATGGCTAAGTCTCCTATAATCAGCTTTGAACACGCAAAGGAATCATATAAAGTTTCAAGTCGAGCTTCTCAAAGAAGGTGACATCTGGATGGCTGATGTTGTGGCTCTTGTTATCAGTCTCGTGGGACTAATACGACCGCATGATACCAAAACTCAGCCACGCAGGGAGGCGAATTTTCACAAAACTCTGATAATCATCCTCGAGCGGCTATAAAAGGCCATATGATTCCGATAATCAGCCTAGAACAGCGATAAACGGCCCTATTGCAGTGCCCGTACTGCCGGACTCCGCAATCGATTACCTGCGGTGAGAGGTGGTCAGAGCCGTGTTGTTGTGGTGGTTCTCCTGTTGGGGCGGTGTGTGTTCTGGCTGGGTGTGTTGGTGCTGTGTCTGTTGGTGTTGTGTGTGTTGGTGCTGTGTGTGCTGGTGCTGTGTGAGCTGGTATTGTGAGTATAGGTGCTGTGTGAGCTGGTGCTATGTGTGTTGATGCTGTGTTTGTTGGCGCTGTGTGTATTGGTGTTGTGTGTGTTGGTGCTGTGTGTGTTAGTGCTGAGTGTGCTGGTGCTGTGTGAGTTGGTGTTGTGTATATTACTGCTGTGTGTGCTGGTGCTGTGTGTGTTGGTGCTGAGCGTGTTGGTGCTCTATGTGCTGGTATTGTGCGTGCTGGTGCTGTGTGTGTAAGTGCTGTATGTGTTGGTGCTGCGCGTGCTGGTGTTGTATGTGTTGTTGCTGTGCGTGTTGGTGCTGTGTGTGTTGGGTCTGTTTGTATAGTTTATCCATGCGTATTAATGCTGCTTGTGTTGGTGTTGCTCGTGTTGGTACTGTTTGTTTTGGCGCTGCTTGTGTTGGTGTTACATGTGCTAATGCTTCATATGTTGATGTGATTTGTGATGTTCGCGATAGTGGTGGCGCTGTTGCGTGTCGTGCTAATTGTGTTACTATGCTGCTGGTGAAAATTCAGTTAATGCTGCTCAATCGTGCTGTTGTTTTAGGTCGGAGCTGCTGTTTTCACCATGCACCACACGTACGTAGCTGGCAAATAGACTTCAACAGGAACGGTCACACTTTTACCAATTCACTCGTAAATAGATCCTTAGTGAGGATGGTGGTGTGATGACCGTCCAACACTGGTGGTGTGATGACCGTAGACACTCCCATGTCTGGCTGTTGCTGGTCATTTTATGGAATTCTCACGCTATTCCAGGCTTTTTCATGCGCAAGAAAACCGTTTGAGCATCCAGCAGAGCTTTCTGCTGCACATCTTTCAGTGTTATTCAATGGAGTAAAATTTGAATTTTTTTCACACAGTATGTTACAAAACAATTAATACTAAAGCAGTGAAAAACTTGTAAAAAAGTGGATTATATAGGACTAGGGATGCTTGTACGACATGATAGTCGTTTTATTAAAAACGAAGAATCACAGGACGCCAAACGAGGTACAAACCCAGTCTGCATTTCAGAACATAATTCTTTCATGAAGTATTTCGATATTTTCCTTAGACTTAAAGAGTTCGTGAATTTTGTCGAGCGACTACTGTCTGATTTGTGATGGTGCTTCTCTTAGGAGAAGCATCATAACTACACTCTCCAGCGGAGATAATCTCACGGCCACTCAGGCGTTGTGAGTAACTCTTCATGATATTACTTCATATTATAACTAGGATTCATTGCACAGTGGACTCATTTCAATATAATTGGCTTTAAAAATCTCACACTATACTTAGGTCACATTCATTTCAAGGGATTTAGTCTTCACCGTTTACACGTTGATTTCCCTTTGGTAAATTACGTCACTTTATTTCAGCAACGTCAAAGAAAACAGTGTATCTTTATTTTCATAGTAAGCTGAAAAGCTTCCGATTCGCGGTGATTAACTTGCCTCATTTCCTCCAAATCTTATTCTCTTCTACACGTGCATCAAGAGGAATTTCTCACTTGCAGGCAGCTCGTAACTGTCGTTCCTTAAATTTGCCTTCAGTGGCCATTCGATCATCGTGCAAAGTCAAGATAATTTCCTTTGTCTGTTTTCGGACGTTTGTTGCTCCAAGGAAACCAAGAAATGTAATATTGGTCCACAGGTGTCCTTTAATAGTTCCATGGTCATTAAGAAAATGTTTTATTAATATATCTCGCACATCTATTACATTTTAGGCAGAACAGCCTACACACAATTCATGTGTTGCTACGATAAAGCAGATCTAAATCATACTTTCGCTACGAAAGCCCTCTGTAAGAGGGCGAAACGCATGTGCAAACGACTTGCTAATTGTCAAAGAATTAGCAGCTGTAAAAGTTCGTTAACAATTAAAAGTGAGATAATAGCAATATCTTCTATGTTCATTCACCAGTAAAAACACAAAAAAAATATGTATTTGTATTTTCATGGTAAGCTGGAGAATAACATGATTGTGTTAAATTTTAGTTGAAACTTGAGTTTGAACAATACAAACCGAGCAGTACCCTGGTTGTTCTCGAAAATGCTAACTTCAGGAGCAGAGAACCTTGATTTGTTTTTAATATTGGAAGAAAGAGCTGGGCCACTCCTATAGTAAATTTATGATCTACTCCGCATAGACTGTTGAAAACAAATTTTAAATTTTGCTAAAGGAAGGGTGCTTACAAAACTATCTAAATACAGTAGTTTTCAAATGGAAAGTTGGAGGAAGGCTTTGATTGCAGTTTTTGAGGCTACTGCGAGTATTAAGAAAAGATTGATTTCGATAGACTCCCATTATTAAAAAGTTTAATGGTGACTGGTGTTTGTGAAATTTATTCACTAAGCTGATTTTCATTTCATTTGTTAGCAGGCTGATGCGCTCGGGGCTTAGTCTGCAAGTTACAGAAAGTGAAGATAAGCATTCTATTCTACGCACATTTGAGTGCAGCGATGAAAAAAATTGTTGGATTATGCCTCAAAAACGCTATTGTTGAAAATTTGCCGGAATCTGATCAACCTTTCATGCCAAGGAATTGAGATGACAAATCTGGTATAATGGTACATTTGCGTGCTAGTGCATTTTTTTTATTGAACGTGAATGAAGTATCATTTACGAGTGTAAGTTAAGATTCGTGTTCGATACTGTGACAGTTACTTAATAGTGCAATAGCGTCTGCATTGGCATGGTACAGATCTCCGGTAATGATTTAAACGATGTAGCCCAACATGCACTCACTGCAGCCGTGCCTTGAGAGGGTGGCTGACTACGTCTTTGATGGAGTCGTCCTTGGACACTGATTTGTTTTTCTGATTGATAACGTCAAACTTCTTTGTTTGTACTGTAAAAATTACAGCAAACTTCCAATGCGAGACAGTTCGTTACCTGAAAAAGTTGTGACGTAAGAAACCGAAACCAATGAGAGCGTATAAGTCTCTAAGATGCCTATTCTTCATAACGACAGACAAACAACCCTGAAGGCGATGTATCTTGTTTGAGCAAATTGCTTTATGCGAAGAAAATTTCGAATTTGCGTGTGTTCTGGTTGGGTGCAGCTTGTATCTAACTCCAGCACGCGACTGTCACAGCGCAGATAACTTTACAGCACAATTAAAAGACGACCTTCGTAGACTACACATAAAAAATTGAGTGACCAAGATGAAGGTTAGTTAATTAATTAATTAATGCTATGTACACATAGAAAAGTTTACGTTCTACTTGTCTCGCTCGTGAGACCTTTTATTTTGATAATATTTCCACTCATGATGCTCGGGGTCAAGACTGTTCTTTATTGCTGCGGAATTATCCCTGCACAAATTTATTTCCCGCGGGGCTACAGGCAAACTCGCTCACACAATCAAAACTGCTTCCCTCTTTGCTTTATGGATCAATAAAACAAACTATTGGTCCGTTTTTAATCATCTAATAGGCGACCGGAGCTGGAGGAGATGATCCCGGCATGAGTTCCTCGCGCGGCCGCCGCTCGCAAGTGAATTAGAGGAGCGCAATTGGCGGCTCCTGCGCTCCTGCGGTGCTCAAATTGCCTCCCGAGTTGCTCTCCGCCTTAAGCAATTGCCATTTTGCCCGCGTTACAAGTAGGTGGAAACTGTTCTGCTCCAGAAACTGGACTTCCATGCTACGATGTGTATTTTCAGATACATAACGTCCAGTAGCAGGAGTTAGTCTCCGGTTATTCTAGGACTGCGACACCCGCTGGAGCGCTTCCTGGCAGTATCAAGAGCACAGCACGCGCAACATCATGCTGTATTTAAGTGATCCTGACCTGCTCCTCGGAAATGAGAGGTAGTACACATCGCACACACAAAGTGTAGCTAAAAATAGTGTTCTCTGTAGGACAAACCCCATTTTTGAACCAGAGTTTTAACACAAACCCCAGAGTTTTGAATACTTGAAAAAAATTATAATCTGAAATAGTTGAGCTGCGCTTGAGATATTGGGGTTGAAGTGGAGGTTCGCCTGTGATAACAAAGTTTTTGAAAGAAACGTTTCAAGTGCAGACATGCAGTGTCGTACGCTTTTTCACAAACCTTATCGCTAACGCCAGGACGCAAAGTCGGTTTCTCTCGGTCGAGCTGGTCTTCATTTGAAACTCCTATAGACACCCAGGTCGAGTGTTCAACACCTGGGCCAAGGCTGATTTTCTTACTTAACACTTTTGCTCCTAAGATATTTTAGCTGCATGAGTAGCTGCATAATTTAATACTTAAACAGTATACACTTACCAAAAACTGCGATTATTTGTAATATTTGAATTTTTACAATGCTATTCACATTAAATATAACTAGGTTAAAAATTTTAGCGTTCGTGGTTTGAAAACATTCAATTTTGTGGAAATACTTTCAGCTCTCTTGATATTTACTAGCTTTCTTGATAATTTCTAGGGAATATTCATTCGGGTAATATAATGCAATTAGAAATATTTAGACACTTCAATTCCGGTTCTCAACTCGAGGTAAAATTTCAAACTACTGTGGATATGAAGCAAACTGATATGGAATATAAGACACGGAAATCATTGAAATAGGTGGTTATTGTGTTAAATACTATTCACTACCTGCTAATTAATCCTGATACTTATTTCTTAGATGTTATAAAAACTAATACGCATATGTTCAAAATACACATGATTTAAAAAATCATTTTTATAACCGTAAGTTAGTGAAGGACATCGTAGACACATTCATTAAATATTTATCTATGTATCAAACGATAGGTTCTACGTTTCTACTCGTTTTAAATTTCCTTAGCTCATACTGGAAACGTGACCTGAGAGCTAAAAGACACAAACAGATAAACGTACAAATGCGGCTCTTGTATGGTATTCATTGAAACTTTGAGTATTTAGCAGCATGAGAACAAAAGTTGGGTTTAGTCGAAATCGAGGCTCTCCTGATCAAAAAGATAAGCTCATGTCATCACTGCCTAAATCGCACACTTACGTAGATAGAATTAAACTGTAATGAACCCTAAACTCCTAGCCGCTCTCCCTCTTTTGAACGATGAATCTGATTTTCCTCTGACGTTTGCACCCGAGACCACGATATAGCTTTCCCTCACGCGCATGATGAGCTGGTCCATTTCTCCCGAACGCAAAATTGACGTTGTATGACAATCACAAAGCACAAAGCCAAAAATGAGCTGCTGTACAAGCACAGGTGTAAGTTTGAGGTCGTGCCATGCCTGGCTAGCATCGCGTGCAGCGTGCAGCGAGCTTCACTTAATGATGCGTTGCGTCTCACTCTGTGTGGCGTGTAAAGGCGAGTCCGTGCGACGCTACACCGCTTTACGGCACAATGAGCTCATCGTGCGCCACGTGGCGACCCTTGCGCCACACGTGCCACACCGACGCACTCCACTGGACTCGGTTCTTCAGGAGGCGTGAAGGGGAGACAGATGAGGGAGGAGAGGGCAACTCAGCACAAGAACTTGGCGATTAAGAATGAACTAGACTGCGTGATGAAGAAATAATACTGAGAGAACAACAGGAAGTCAGTTGATTGGCCAACTTCTACGAGTACTTCATGTGATTATGTTACTGCTTTTAATTCTCATACAACGCATGAAATGCTCAAGTTAATTGCAGGTTTCATTAAGTGTAAAATAATTCTTCAATTTATGTCGTCTAAATAAATCCTGGTTGTTCTTAGTGGGGACTAAAAGAGCGAGCCAAAAACTTAGTCCCAGTCATCGACGGTGTAGAGGTCAGCAAATCGCAAGCATGCAATCGTCCTGAGCAGCCACTCGAGCCCTCAAATCCTGCCAAGTTTATCGGAAGTAGACGAACTTTAACAACTTCAGAGCAGAGTTTGACGGAGTTGAGCGGGGCTTTTGTGCAGCAAGCACGGCAACAGGCGCTGGTCCAGATAAGCGCCCGGCAGCTCATGCCCGTCCGCGCTGACGGCATGCGATAAGGCGGCCGCTGGGTCCGGGTTAACTGGTGGTTGTCAAACGGCTTGGGCTTTGTCGTGCGTCAAGACTCCAACTAACTACCGCCTCCCCGCCTCCTCGGTGGTAAGAAAGAAAAATTTGATTTGCTATACCATGGCGATTGGCAGTTTGATGTAGGAGATGATCATTAGACAGAAGAAAAATAAAGACATTTCCCGTCTTGTCTTTCCCCTGTCCCTGCCTTGGCTACTCAGATGTCTCAATTGGTTCAACTTGTGTTGGCTACTTGTTAGTTGCAGAACAGTGACTGCACCGCTGTTGTACAGCTGGTGTGCCACTCGCTGCCGTAATGAACTACTTTGCAGCAACTGCGCATCGAGTATTAGTTTCAAAACTACTGAACACAAGAAAAACTTTTTTTTGAGCCTTGTCAAATTTGTTTTTCAGAATTTAGAGTTAGTAGACCGTAGTTCTGACTGGTGATCAGTCAAGCGTTGTTATATAATTGAATACCATTTTTACAATTGAATGGCACTTTCTTCAAGCTCGAGCGTAAATTCGAGCAAGTGGAAGAATAATCAGTCACTGCCATTTTTGGAACGTTCAGATACTCTTAACAGCATCAACAAAACTGACATACAGTTGCAACATGCAAAAAGCATTGCAATGCTATAACAGTGTACTGTTTACTCGCGTTTGGTTACAGTGTGTAATTCATCACGTCGGTTACAGTGTACTATTTACTCCCGTTCGGTCACAGTGTGCTGTTTACTCAGACATGGTGTACACAAACACACCACACCCTCTGTAAGTCTGCCCTTTGCATCCAATGAGCCCCTGAGCACAACACTTGCAGCACTGCTCGACTAAGCAGGCAGCCCGAATGCCTCCAACATCTATTTAGACGTATTTTCACAAATGCCTCCCGCATCTAGATTATCCTCAACCTACATCCTACACCTATACATCTAGATTTAATTTCACAAATGCCTTCCCCATCTAGATTATCCCCAATGCCTACTACATCTACATGCATGTATTTTCACAGACGCCACCCACATCTAGATTATCCCCAATGCCTCCTACACCTAAATAGATGTATTTTCACAAATGCATCCCGTATGTAGAGGCGTTGGCTGCACTCAGAGATGTGCTGTTTGCACCACAGTAACGCAGCTCGCACCGTATCAAGCGTGCAGGCCGGTGCAAGCGTATGCAGCTCTGTAATCTGCGAGGAGCAAGAGACGCTTTCTGGCACTGGCGTCGTGACTTTACACTACATTTGTCTCTACAGAATAATGAGACACGCTCCAATCTTGATGTTAATTAGCTACGTGTATGACTTTGAACACTGGTCCCTTGGAATTCTTTTGTAACACTGCATGAAACAAATCATTGGATTGGAAGCATGTGGTTCAACTTACATAAATGCACGAATGTTGGACGAAGTCAAACTCTGTTCAGTTTCAAAGGATGTTTAGACCTCGGGGATAATAAAGAAATCTTTCTCTTAAGCAGCACCAGATTTGCCGAGCACGATCAAAACGAACAGATGTGCCGCTAAGCAATACTGCACAGCGCTTTGAGTTTTGACGGAATAATCGCAAGCTAGTTTTCTACATTAGCTCAGTTATTTGTTACGAGAATGAAGTCAGCTCTACCTGGCCAGTCACCAATGTTAAGTGAATATCATTAAAATAAATGCTGACTTTAACGCTTTCCAGAGGAAAAAGCAAATTAGTTGCTGGTGTGTGTCTAGGGAAGTTTGCTGTCGAGTGAAGTCTCAACAGAGGACTTGACTGTCTCTTTCTATTCAGCGGGACTTGAATGAGTTACTTTGATCTGTAGTTGCTCACTTGCCATGAATGCCGTATGAGCAAAAATCTTGAATTTAAAAAATAATGATTGCTTCATATTAATCGCCTCCGATAATTTGTTTGTAATTTCTTTTCATGAAAAAAATTGCACGGTTTGTACGGAATACATATAAATTACGTCTATTTTAATTTTTCCCTGCAGACAAGACACAAGCGATTCCTTGCAGTTTTTTACACATCTTGAAAAATGCGCCTCATTCCAACCACCGCTTGAGGTGCCACTGCACGAATCCATTGTGCGAATTTTAACCGCTGTGTGAAAATGCTTGACTCGCACTCTGGTTAGCTGCATGCACAACTCATACGCAAAATGATAATCAAATAGAATTGAAATATTAAGAGGTGACATATCTCTAGTTGCCAGTAACGACAATCAACATGTGAGTTGTCGAAAAATTGCAAATTTGTTCAATACAAGCAGGAGCGCAGTCGCAGTTAGCGTCCGTCCTTAAAACCAGTGACTTCGAACGATAGGCAACTCTTTCATCTAGTGCTTAAGACAACTAAATTGATGAAAAAACATCAATGATGCAGTAAAATCACAACTGCTCAGCTATTCCACTACGCAAGGCACACACACAGTCACACTTATAGTGACATTGCTTCGATAGTGTACTTTTCCATTCTTCAATTATATTCTTCTTTGCCTCACAAGAATATATATGAAAGCTTTTATAAATGCAAAAACTTCCATTAGAGAATTTCTCGATTAGGTTTATAACTTTGCTACTATGTCATTCATGCTTGAAGGATGAAGCAATTTATTAATTAAAGCCTGAGTCTGCGCGGACCACAGAAATGATGACACTGAAGCCTGACCTTATGTTCTGTCTAATACGTTTAGGAATAATAAAATCATAAAAATGAAATTAGGTATCTGAATAAAACCACGCTTCCTGTAACAATTTGATCCCACACGCGGGATTTACAGGACCTTGGGAGGCTTCCGCCATAATTGAGGTGAGTGTTAGCATGATGGAGTGACCTGCTCCACAGGATCTGAGTATAATATTGATTTTCTTAGTAAGTTCGTGGATGCCAGCTAAGCAACACGTGCCTCTTCTGAGAGCACAAATATTTAACTTGTGATCAATAATAGCACTGGACTGCTGCTGCTGTTGCTGCAGCACCTTGCTGTGCTCCAACAGTACGGCGGCACTGCTGCTACACGTGCGAATGTGAAGGCAATACCCAGAGAGGGACTTTGTTGCCTCGTATGAGAGCAGCCCTTTACAGCTTGTCAACTTGCAGTCTAGTTTTCATATTTAAGGTTTTTCAGAGGACATTACTGTTTTTTCGCGTTGTGAGGTTCAGTTAGTGATAACCACTCAGTATGAACAGACGTGAAACTTGATGTAAAAAATTTTACTTTGCGACAAGATTTGATTGGAATCGAAATTTAAAAATGACGCTTCGTGTATTTGTAAAGTTTTGGCTTCTAAATAGGCAATTTAAAAATTGTAAACGGACAATGGGAGAATAAATTGAAAAAATATTATTCATAGAATTAACATGCAAAAACTGAGGTGAAAACTGTGGTTCGGAACTACTGTGGAGAAAGTTGTCATTTTAAAATTTCTTCTAGGGTCTTTTATTAGACTAGTTTACGGAGTTTGCGTACAGCGACATTTATTATATATTTTGCGCTTTTCAGTTATTTTAGGCTAAATAAATAAAAATTCCTGGTTTATTTTTATTCCGGCAAAAACATGCCGATACTATTTGCTCTCGATCACTTTCACGAGACTGCCGGCTGGATGAGATGTTTGATGCAGAGGCGAAATATTTTTCAAGTGATTCAAATAGGTAAGCAAAAATAACAGGTCTGAGAGTCAAAGATAATATCACTTTGTGATGTACGTGGTCGAAATTGAAAAGAAACCAAGGCGTCAGACTAAACACTATGATCCATAGAATGCACGCAATTTAACGATGACCCAATGCTTGTCTACTATGGAAGTCTGAAAATCAAAATCTAGTACTCAAGTGAAATATTTACGTACTAAATAATTAGAAAGGTTTTATGGAGGAGTTGCCGAGCTGGATTAAAAGTGGCCATGGATACACTGAGACCACAAATTGGAAACTTTTATGCAACGAAAAATATTACATATATGAAGTTGTTTCGTCAATCGGAGAGCGAGAATAATCATATCAATTTCCACGTGCCTTTACAAATAGATATTGATGGTTTGTGAAAATTTTCTCTCAAATTCATGAGGAACTCGTCAAGCTGTGTCCCAAAATTACCGTTCGTGAGACTTATTTTACTTCCACCTCAATTCACTCTGCAATGGGTTCGAGTATTCACGAAAACTAATTGATTAGCATCATTGCGTAATGCTTTTTAATTTTAGAGACAGAGTTTCACGTATTATTTTTAATTCTTCTTCAAACAATTTTTGCACTCAGCTCTCCTCCAATTAACGTATTTTTGAGTAATTATTGAAGAAACTCTTCATAGATGTGCAAATGTTGGACTGTGCTCGTTTGCACGAGTGTGCACTGGTGCCGCGCACGCGTCCGTGTCTGCTAATGATAAACATACACACATCGATCTCACGACTCGCACAGACAACCTGTAAACTTCAATTCCAGTTTGCGAAGAATTTTTAGCGCTTTTTTGACGGCGATGTGAACCACACCGCAAAGAAAGAGGCACTCGGCCTCTAAAATGATCACACTGAGCTCCATAAAGTTCTTTCTGATAGCAGAAAATTATTCTCCTGGCGTCATTGAAGAGATGGCAGTTATCAACACGCGAACTTACCTCCACGCAAATTTCAAGTGACCATTTAGAGCATAAAAAGAAAATTTTAACCCGGAAAAGTGATCACTGTAATGGTGGGCGATTATTATGCGCATGGCACGGAACGATTGCCTGAAGCACTGTAAATGACCGATTTAGAGCGTTTCCGAGAAAATCATTCGCTTCACAGGGCGACAAAAATAATCACTTCAGTGCATGCGAACATCGCCACACTTTCAATTTAAATATTTAAGCAACGTCGTCAAAAAATAAATTTGAAAAATGCCATTAACATACCTCTTTTCTGAAATAACGTTTTGAAGAATGGTGACGTTCTTTACGCTTTTCTGCGGATATTCTCACAGTAACTCATACAGCACGTCTTTCGAAAAAGAAATCTCCAAGCCCCAATATTTTGGTAAAAGTTCACGACGTCGTTTCACTTCATTCTTCCTAACTGAATTTCTATTCGTAATGAAACAAAATACGTGTTTAATGACCAGCGCTCAGAACTTGAAACAGAGTTTCTCAAGTGATATAAATTAATGAATAATGTAAAATATTTACGTTCGAAAGAATAATTATATAAATGTAGTAATCATTAAATGAATAGACAAAAAATAAAAAAATTCCTAGTAATATGTACGTAAAAATACGAAAAAATTTATTAATAATATTTAAATCTGCAAATAGAAATATGTAAAAACCATCACTTCATTAAACAGGGTTCAAGTAGTGACTAATAGTAGAGACGAAAAATCATGCGTACAAAATAACAACCGACTAAAATTGATGATTCAATTTCATGACCACAAAAAAATTGTATCGATTTGCAGTTGGTTGTGAAGTACACGGAGCCGTTATTAATTGAACTCTGGCGCTCATTGTGCACTTTTCACTATACGTGCATTTCTACCCTCAGATGCAGAGAAGTTCACGGATTATGAGCTCAAGTGTCGTCACAACTATACAGTTTTGCATCAGGGTTACGGCACTGTGTTGCTGTCAATTCCTATACAATTCGTTAAATACAGGGTGGCACACAAGTAACACACCCTTATTTATTACCGCAATATACACATGGTATCTGTAGACAGGATACGACATGTAAATGAACTTTAAGAGCTCCTCTAACGTTTGCAATTAACCCTATCGTTTTACCTTTCATAGTTTATATTTATAATTAATTTTTTAAAAAGGTGCGTTACTTATGCGCCATCCTGTATAAAAAGCAGAGTACTGTCATGATTCTGGCTGCCATTCCGAGGTATATGAAAGACACCGTCTGCATTTAATGCGTAATAAACTGGCACAGGCGTGATGGTGTGCTCAGGGAATTTAAGTAGTGGTGTATCTCGGTGTTGTAGGGGTTGCGTTTAATAGGTATTATATAAATTCATCAGATTTACTTATGTGATGACTTCAATGAAACGGAGGATGTTTTTCATCCGTGGTGTGTATATTAAGAAAAATGGTCTACCAGCGCAGCTTAGTTTTAGAACTAGAGATTGGCTTGAAAAAGCATTCATTCTTACCAATAAAATTCGCTTCATCCATACAAATATTTGCAGTAGAAGAATTTAGAATATGAAGTTTTAGCCTCAACAAATTTTCTGCTCAATTCCCATTTTGACATGCAGAACTCTGCTGCAACACAATTGGAATCATGTAGCAGATTATAGGAAGATCACGCCGAGTTTGAATATTCTTAAAACAACTGTTCCCAAGAACAATAAATAATTCTTTATGAACAAACAACTGATTAATGTTACAGAACAGTTTCTAAACAAGACGCACATGAGCATGTTGGGAAGACTGCGACGCTGCACGAAGGGAGCGCCGTGCGATGCAAATGAGAGCCCGAGCTCATTACTGATAATGAGACCAGCTGCGGTGCACGCAAGTCGCACTTCCATCGCAAGAAACAAGAAGTATTCTGACCCATACTTCGGCGCGCCTTGCTATTCCTATGATAAGAGAAAACTTTAATTTCTCCTAAATGGTAGTTTACTGTAACTTATTGGCACCAGAGTCCAAGTTTTGTTCTTGTTTTCCGGCACTAGTGGGTTGTACTATTAGCATCAAAAGCGCATGTTTGAAAATTTTTTCCAAAATTTAGTTGATATAACGCAGCCTTGGGAAAATATTGTTTCCAAATTGAAGTTTGTGTAAGACAGTAAAAAGGATATTTTCTCTTCCCTAGCTTAGGTTCTAATAATTTACATCAGAAAGAGTTTTTTTTTTCACGTAAATTAAGACGCCTGTGAAGAATGATTTGCTCTCCAGAGCTCAAGTAATGACAAGCAGCACCAAAAAATTCTACTTTGCATTTCAATTTAAAGTAATTTTACTCTGAAGAAATTAAGGGAAACATTAAGTTCCTTAACACAAAAATTTAGGTGTGACAACACAGAGAATATGTTGTTTTCGAGGGCATTTCCATCGAAGCAATTATTATAAAATTTTCTTAGGCATGAGTTATAATTGAGCCAAACACAAGAAATACTGATTTTGCCATGCAAAGTTTTGCCACTGGCTCCAGATGAACAGATTCACAGTGGAAAATATTTTAAAGTTTTCAAGCGATTAAGCTGAAGGGAGCTGTTCAAACAAACGGAGACCAATTTTACAAGTAATGTGAGGTAAAATTTCACACAGTATTGGGCAGGATAATTGAGCACTGCTGAAAAACGCCCTTTAAATTCAAGAAAAAAAATAATACAAAACTCCACGGTAATAGCTACCCAAGGTTAACTATCTCTCGTGTTTGGAAAAATTTTAAAAACAGAAAAATAGTTGCTATTATGTTAAGTGTTGTAATAATATAACGATGGTCACACTATGTACAAAGCCAAAATGTAAAATATTCCAAGTGATCTTATTGTGTCTTTAATGTAATTTGTTACCTGGACACAACCTTGCAAAATTTTCCCTGCCCTAGATTGCTTTTGAGTGTATTCTAGCTGACTGAACACCACATCATAACTATCCGTTTAAGCTATTGAATAAAATCCTGATTAAATTTAAACTTTGAATGACAGTTAATAAACTGACATGTCAAAAATTTCCAGTAGTTATTTTTTTCAGGGGAAAAAACATTTCTAAAACTGTCAGTTGAGAACACCTCAGAAAGTTGCACAAGAAAATGTTTCTTTTTCCCTTATCCTTGCTGCAAATGTACTGTTTAAGTCTTCTACATTACCATAAAACTTGTTTTTGAATTTTCATTCTTGCCTCATACATAAAAATTCCGTGCGTGGAACAGAGATGTATTATATGGAGCTGAAAAAAAGTTAGAATTGGAGTTGCTAAGATATTTTGCTTAAGTTGCCCTATCTTGGCTTGGTTAAGTTGCCCTATCTTGGCTTGGTTAAGTTGCCCTATCTTGGCTTGGTTAAGCTGAATACATTTATGGAACATTTACGTCCCAAATGTGAGCATTGGCTTGATGATGTTTATGTACCATGCACCGGAAAATAAAAGCAGACAATTTTACACCCCACTTTTACACAATGATACCCAAGTATACGCCTTGAAAATAGAATTCCAGACTGCGGGAGGCACTCGATGAATTTCAAGTGGTGTAAAAAATGAAACATACCTGGGCATTACACCTCCTGGGGTCAGGACTGCGAAATGTGGGACTGTATCTGGCAGAGTGGAAGCTGCCATTGCTGGTGGGCACAGCTTTTGCTGCCGAGACGGCGGCCGCTGAGGCCATCATCTTGTCAGGGGAGTACATGCCCGACCCGTCCTGCTGGTGCAGGTTCAGCGGCGACGACACCGACGGGGGGCTAGCCAGCATCATCGCGACGCTCCACTGCCTGCTAAGCTTATTTCAGCTTCCTATTATTTCTGCTTGAAAAGCGTTTTTGCGAAGGCTAAGGATAAAGATATGTTGAATTTTCAACTATGATGATACTTTTAGAGTTGGGCAAGCTCTATGTGACTTTCGGACTCTCAGTAGCAGTTAATTCACTGTGGTTGAATACAAAGTAGACTGTTTGTTAACGATATCGAGAATTAAAAGTTTAAAATCAAGGTGAGAATTTTAAAAATGTCTTGTATCTTATTTTATCCAGCCTCTTCCAAGTATTTCAGACAACTGAAAGTTTCAAAAATTTGCCAAATCACACTCTTGTTTACACGTCCTTTGGGAGATATAACTTTTGTTCACAGTGAGAAGAGTATCCCTACCTATGTGCACGACAGTTCCAGCACTCGATATCACTTATCACACAACTTCCCATCGCCTCAAAGAGTTTCTCCTGAGCTCATCTTGTTAGCGTTTCCAGTCCTCAGGCAAGAGACGTGCAAAGTCTTCCAATGGCTTTTGTGGCAGGCGGAGAACTCCAGAAACTTCGTTTCTCCTCACAGGCAGACATCAACATTTGCAAAAATGTATTCTCAATCACGATGTCTGTGGAGATGTTTTTATTGGCTTAGGGCGAGAAAAACAATTGTGCTTGAGCTTTCCATTTGACCACATCTCCTTTAACATACATCACTCTCTGAACACGGCCATGGTAACTGCTTTTCCGTGAAAGATGCAAGACAACTTTCTAGGAGCTGGTCTTTGGGACTGTTTAAAAACTTGTACAGCTTTGGGTGGAAGTGAAAAGCTAGTTTTCTGTCAATTGAAGCGGCTTTGTCTGTCACACGTCCTATGTCACCTTCACTCACCGAGCCACTGCTCGAGCCGCGGCTGCTTCGGTTTGGGCCACTTCGCAGCGCTCAGCACTTCGCACAAACGTTCCGCTCTTCCCACCTGGCGCCATCTACGGGATAATTTTACACTCCAACTCTTCCCCCGGCAATTTCTCCGAGGACTCCTCTAATTCAACATTTTCCGGGAATTTTTTTCTTTTTATTCAGTATTTGCATAGATTTTCATAAAATGCAAACGAATTTCAAAACGGCATTGAGCAGCAACCGCAAGACACTGACTTACATCACTTTTGAACTGTACATTCCTGGTTGATGAGCAGGTGCTCTTTTACGCAACCCCGATGGAATATAAGTGAGAAAGGAGCGAAGCCGAGGCTTGTATGGACAGTGCGAAGCGTGCAACCATAATGATCTGCCATGAAGGCTACACAGCCATGTTTATTGTAAGATCAGCTCAAAGCTCGAGCGCCTACCAGTGAACGGCACCTTTTCGACTACTCTTACCTGACTTCATGGACCTCAACTAGCTTAAGCACCTGAGTTTGAACGAAATCGTTTATTATGATCCCCGACTATTACTAATATAAATTAGTAATGAACAACATAAAGTATACAGGAGATATCTCGTTGAGCATCTGGCAGCGAAATGTGGATATGAGGGCGGAGCAAATGACGTCACAGTGCCGACCTGGAGTCGCACATGCGCGCCAGACGCGCGCCAGACTCCAAGGAAGGCGCACCACAACATGGAGGGGCCGCAGCGGCGCTCGCCAGCGCTCCGAATTCCCGCTACTCCGACTGCAAGTCCGCCTGACGGGATACTATATTAATTTTCACTACGGACATTTTAGTGTATCAGGAACACCAGATGTAAATTTTACGTCAACATCTACGGAAAATATGGACACACTTCAAATCCGCTGAACGTGATTTAGATGCAGAAAACATCAAACACATTTACTCCGGTCCTAATGACGCTTCTGTATCGAAAATACACCTAGACAACACGTAAAAAAACCTTCATTACTGATAACCTCCTAGCACAGCTCAGCAATAGAAACGTAGTTTATGCGCGCGTTTTAAATGAATCCACAGTGAGGAAAAAACCTATTTCGAAAACGACATAATTTTGTAGTTTTTGAAATATAGCGTATAGAAAAATGAAAATATGAGTATGTTTGTTCTAAAACATTACTCCCGTTATTATTGGTAGAGCTTCTGAGACATGTAAATTGATGCTAAAATCCTGGCCCTCCTGCACTGCTGCACGCAATACTGGCCCTCCTGCACTGCTGCACGCAATCCTGGCCCTCCTGCACTGCTGCACGCAATCCTGGCCCTCCTGCACTGCTGCACACAATCCTGGCCCTCCTGCACT
>JACJUY010000097.1:201247-224388 GCA_014220935.1 Platorchestia sp. MABIK | reverse complement strand
CTATCTTTCGTGACCACTCTACTTCATTCAGTTTTCTAGTTTTTTCATTATCTTTTCTTTTTCTTCTATTTTTACCTTTCATCAGTTAATCAGGGATTCCGATGACTTGTATGCAGGCTAAAAAGAGGTTCAAATACTTGTTTCTACACAATTGCTCAGTTTGAAAGTTATGTTTAGCGGCTAAATAATTAATCATATGAGCGTGAACTGATTTACCAATTTGAGAGCGCAAAACTTTAACATATTTAATTTTTAGAATTCATGTACATGATAAAATCAAGAAAGAAGTGCTAGACGAAAAAAACATCATAGTGAAAATTAATATTTGCATAGACAAAGAGTGTTGCGCAGACGTTGACCTAGACCACGCACCCCGTACAATACATCTGTGATTTAAGCTTGAATTACCAAAGCAATGTGAAGAGTTTGATTTTTTTACTATGTTTTAATTTTCTTGTCCTACTGCGCTCGATTTGTTTATTGCTCTTCATATAATAGCTTTGAGTGTTCAAAAAAGTGGTCTAACATTGATTAAAAACAATTTGATATAAGGAGAGGAAAAGGATGCGAGGAGGCTGTAAAATAAATTGTAAGGTTAACCAATTTTCATTTGAGTGTTGAGAACATTTTTTTAGTGCTTTTATTACCATTGTATGGAAAATAAAGAAGGAAAGATAACTTTTCAGACTTCATTGTAAAGTTACTTGCTGGTGCCGATTGTGATCTGTGTCTTATCTCTCTGCATGATTAGAATTTAAGTTGCATTCGTAAAAATTTCATTAACATTTTGGTTGTACATAGGGCACCGGCTTTTTCTAAAAACTTCACTGAGGCTAGGTTGCTTTACTTAGTTCACTTGATTGCAAAAAGTTTTTCTGCCGAAATTTACGTCGTGGAGAGTGTGCAAACTTCTGAGAACCTCGCTGCAGATTTTCGACTAGGTGGTGTGGATCAAAACAAGTAAATGCCTGTATCATTTCAATCAACCAAATTTTAAACTACGAAGGTCTTTTTGTAATATTTTCTTTTCGTTCCTAATGATATTATGAACAATTTAGAGCTACGCACTTTCCCTTAATTATGTATATGACTGTGAAAAACATGTTAAAAAAACAAACATCTGCATTTTACGATGCTTTATTTCCAATCAAGCCTGATACATATGATCTTGAGCATTGGTTTTTCAAATACCTTATAACCAACACTATATATACAACACCATGACGGTTTCCCCCGTAAAGCCGGTACCCATTTCCGACACCTGGGTTGAGTGGGGTATTGTGCTTGAGTGCTTGAGCTTTCCCTTATACCCAAAGGGGAAAATCGCCGCGCGAGCGCCGGGATACTAACCCTCGACTCCTACATGCAAGGGCGATCCCTTTACCACTGTGCCACGGCGAGCAAAAATGACGTTCTTACGAAGCAACTGTGAATGTCCACATACATTTTTGGCAAATTCTACCTCTCCCGAAAGGCTTTCAGGCTGTCAATTTGAAGTAGAATTTCAATCGCACCAGAAATCGCGAGAAAGTTCCAGTTTCGTGACAGTGACGGTGCATCCCTTGCGTCCGGCCTGTGTGCGCCCGGCGCAGGCGAGGGCATCTGCGCTGCGACCCTCGCTCCCTTGAGGGCGTGCGATGATGTCAGCGTTGTGATCTGGCCAGCAGCGCGACTCCGGGGGCAAAATTTACTGAAGTTAATCAGGGATTCCGGTGACTTGTATGCAGGCTAAAAAGAGATTCAAATACTTGTTTCTACACAATTGCTCAGTTTGAAAGTTATGTTTAGCGGCTAAATAATTAATCATATGAGCGTGAACTGATTTACCAATTTGAGAGCGCAAAACTTTAACATATTTAATTTATCGTATTCATGTACATGATAAAATCAAGAAAGAAATGTTCGTAGCAGAAAAAACGGTACTCTGAACTATATTTGCCTATTTCTCGAAAGTCGATAGAAACGGTAATGTGACCGGATACATGAAATTAAAAAATTTGAACCTGAATCACAAAATTAAGGGCCATCATATGATGAAATGATAAAGCCTTCGTTCATTAGAAAAAATAATGCAAAGGAGTAACTTGAGGTTCATTCTAGAATGTTTTTGAGCCCCAAAAACAGGCAAAGTTTTCACCATGAAAATAGAATACAGTAAAATGTTAATCTAAGTGGATGATTGAAGCCAAATCAATGCTTTAAAAACTGTTGTAATCACCAACACTGTAAAATTCCAAATCCAGTCAACCGAAAAAATTCAAACGGATGCAGCTTCAGTTTTCATAGGATAAGCTTAATAAGAACTAAGAATTGATTCGTAATTATAAAACTTTCACGCCACGAATGAAACATCGGGGCTTGAGTTATAACAAAAACCGATACAATATTCCATAAATATTGCCCGATGGTACTAGACGTGACCGCAACGCTGCGCTGCCAGCAGCCTTGCGGTGCAATACGTGATTGGCAGGAGGCCGTTGACGAACTTGAGCCGTTCAGAGGCAACAAACATAGAGCACAAAACAGTAAAATATTCAGTTAGCTGGGTCAGAACATACCTTCTGCATTATAGATCTGATTGTTCTTCCTTCTTGATGTTTTCATCACTTGAACTGTATTTTTTTCTTTCTTTGGTAGCTTTTTTGGGGAATTGTTACGCGTGGTGCCCATATTAATCCCCATGGACGGACTGGTCTTTGGTTGAGCGTGGTGGAGTAAGATGGATGAGTGCTGAGTAAGTTAGTTCTAGTACGCATTTAGCAATTCTTTTCACAGCTCGTTTTTCTTACACTCCTTCTTCAGAATGCAGACATGAGTGCTGCAAGCCATGGATGAGTGCTGCAGTCGAGGCAGGAGAGAAACTCGTGCATTATACTGTCTGCCCTTGTTATGCTCAGCTGTGACGTTCAGCAGTGCCAGAGTCTCACGTGGGCAGCCCAAGAAGAATTGTTTCAATAGAGGCCTCATGCAGCGCGGTTCTGTGTGAGATGGCGAGCAGTGCTTTCGTTCTGCTTCATCAGTAGCGTCATGATGACCATTGCTAGCTCAAAAAATTTTAGGACACAACAAATTTTAGGTCGTATCAACGCAGAATAATTGCGGACAATAAAATGCACAGCAGAAAAAATGTACCAAAGCACAAAGCATCCATTCAAATCTTTTCGCAAGACAAAGATTGTACGAGCAGTTTTCTTGTCACGTCGATGTGGCTCCGTTTATGACGATTTATTGCTTTGAACGTTATTCTCGACCTGTAAACTTTCTGCTTAATTTCCATTAGATTATAATTTTTTAATTTAGCTTTTTATGGGCCGACTAACTCGTAAAGTTTTGAAACGTTGCTTGACCTTATTTTCTTATACTATTACTCTCAGATAAGCATGAGGTACATTCCGCGCGTGACAACATCTTCGAGATGCGAGCATGAAACATTTTTATAACTCGGAAGCTTATCGGGGGCGGGGAGCATCTTGATGAAAAATGAAACTAATATTTAAGTTAAAACTACAGCGTTTTGTCGCCATGCAATTCCCCGGCGGGGCACGAAGACCACAGGATTTCAGGCTGTGCCGTCAGCAGAGGAGGCAGCTCCAGTGAAGCGTGCTAATTCATCTCTGGTCGGCCTCTTGATGTCGGTGGAGTGCGAGACTGCGCAGGGAGTTCCCTCAGCAGGCACTCTCATAATCCTGCGCCATCCATATGTTGCCATTAGCGTGCGCTGCAGCGCAGGCTTACGCAGCCCGCTGCGCTGCCCACATGGCGGCCGCTCGCACAGCGCACAGATGTAAACTCGCGCACACTCGCACCGAGCTGAACCCAAGTGTGCTCGCAGTTTGTTGAGGGCTTGTTGAAAGCGGCTTGCATAACAGAGGCAGGATGACAGCTCTTGACGCTTATATTTTGATTTTTGCTATGCTGTTCTGTTTTTTTCATAATTTAATGCTTTTCAACGAATTACTCATTTTTCACATCGTTCACTGGAAGTGCGCTTCTCTAAAGCAGAGCCCACAACTTTTTCAAAAACCAACCCTAAGATTGGTACGAAGTTTTCAATATTTGAGTAAGATAAACACATTTCAGATTTAGAATTATCACAGATGTCAATTCACCTTTTGTTACAAATAACAAAAGGTGAATCATAAATCCTTTGGTTCGTAAGCAAAAATAAAATTTTGTAAAGTGATACTTCAAACAGAATTAAAATGAAGTTTTTACAATTGATACATCCTTACTATTGACTTTTGGAAAATGTTTTGAGTTCTTTTCTGATTTTTTCCTGACTCACCTTCACAGAGAGATGACACGTTCGTACTTAGAAATTATACTTCTTTTAATGTACGAAAATAAGTCGGGTTATTAAATTATTACTAATCTTAAAATTTCAATAAATGTTCAGTTCTGATTTAATTTCTCCCTTAGGTAATTTGTGGGTTGAAATAGAATACAAATTTGTCAATCCAACCGCAATTTTTCTGTCAAGAGCATTTGAAGTGATTTGCAGTTGTCTTCTTCCAGAATAACTAAGGTTAATCAGTTTTTTTGCATAATTGAAACACATTCATACCGTACCTTTTTAAGTCTAACGGGAAATTAAAACAATCAATAAAAAATTATTCAGTAATGAAGTTCGCACTAAGTTTGTAGTCCTGTGAATTACCTGAGGTGGCAGGAACGCGCCTGTATAGGTATGGGGGATGCTATACTCATCTGAGATGTCAAGAGTGTGCCAATCCCAGGCTTTTTGCAACTGCTCTTCACAACTTGATTTATGCGTTCATTGAAAACATTAATAGTGAGCTCGAATGCAGCTCTTGATATTTTGAACAGTTTATGAGAGATTTTTTCGCGTTAAACGTGGAAATACTCTAGAAATTCCCGGAAAAGTTTGCTACACTCTGGCCTGAGTTTCTTGGCTTATTTCAGAAATAGGAAAAGCATCAATTTTATAGCACACCAGAGACCTGTCGTCCCGTGTTGATGGAGATTGCCACTGGATGCACCGCAGTGAGCTGGCAACACTTGATCGAGTCACAGACGCACCTCGTCTCGAGATACAGCAAATATTTTCTGATGGAAATGTCATTTCTAAGAAAAATAATTAATTTTCATAATTATTTCTTGTACTCGAAACACACGGAGCACAATAACTGCGTACCGTTGTGCCGCTTGAAAACTCGATAATATAAATATAAAGAATTCCAGAATAACTCGCATGGCTGAATCCTTTCGTAGCTCGTGCAGTTTGATAGATCTTCTATTAAAACCGTTTCGTCTATGCTATATATACGGCAAAGGAAGGCTCAGGGAGGTGCTTATCTGTTTCTGAATCCCATCCAAACATCAGGTATAGAACGAAGCAGACATAGTTGATGCATTTCTCCAAACGTCAAAACTATTTGTCAGGCCGCCGTGTTGTGTCTCCAGCAGCCTGCCGTGTTGCGTTACTAGCAGCCTGCCGTGTTGCGTTACTAGCAGCCTGCCGTGTTGCGTTACTAGCAGCCTGCCGTGTTGCGTTACTAGCAGCCTGCCGTGTTGCGTTACTGACAGCCTAAAAATTCGACTTTGATTGTCACTCTACATCGTGGAGTTTCGCGCATTGACGACGCTCGGTACCAATACTTTCATGGAAATATAAAAGCTCAGCAGGAAATTTACTCTCTTTTGGCTTCAATCGAAGGGTTCATTGTATGGTTTGCGTAGGTGTACCCCTCTTTCTTGGTAGCCGTGTTTGTGGGAAAGCAGGTACGTATACTGCAGCGCACGCATAAGATTCTGGGGCGCAGAAAGATAATAAAAATAGCTGTTATAACACTCCTGAATATCTCACACACTCTTCCTTAACATTGAAAACTAAAATCAGTTCAATTCTATGTTACCAATAAATGATTAAACATGACAAATTTTTTAGTGTCTAATATTTTAATGTTTGAAAACATTTCACTTTTTCTAAATTTTTTTAACATATTTTTACAGTTCCAAATGGTGGCGTTGAATTAGAGAAAATTGGAGACAGCGTTTAATAGCCCATACAGACGTGAATTTTACCTGTCGACACTCTCAAGCATCTGAAGCTGTTTCTGAAGCGTAAAGAAGTTTGCGCGCGATGTCAGCCTGTATAATTCATTGCACACTCGTATTAGCTACCAGTGAGCTTGTTGCAAATATGCATACATTATTTTTACCATATTTGTCTCGGCGAAAGTGGGCAACTACATGTTAACTACTTTGTAGTCATCTAATGAGAACTCACAGCTCAAGTTTTTTCAAATAAATATAACTAACAGAGGTTAAGAGTCTACCAAGGCTGTTCCAAAATGATTTTCTGATCAGCAAATCATTCGTTAATCATTTCTGCAGAGTATTTTAGATTACTGTTTTGTTGAAACTTGGGCTTTGAGAGCAACAAATGAGACTGAAATAATAGTTGTTGGGGTGGTCTGTCCATTATGTTATTCGTGCAGCAAAAGGCGGAATTTTTTTTTTTCAACTATTTGCGATGCATAATAATACAGGAGCCAAATATGTTACAATTTTTATTCTGGTTACAACTCCGGCTTCTAAAACGTAGGTAGTCTAGCAGTTAAGAGGCGCTTCACCATGAAAATGACGGGAGTGATCTGCGTTATTCCCACATGTGTATATGGCTAAGGAAAATCAGTGGCACTCGAACGCTGCGCAAAAAATTAACAATCAATGCATCAGTATAACATACGTAGTAATTGTTAGGCGGAGTATTTATGCAATGAAAAAGAAAATGAATAAAATATCAATCACGTTGGCTGTCGTGGTTAGCAAATGAAAATTTTAAAGCTGCTGCATTGGGTCTGATACCTACTAATGTATTACATAGTGTAGTAGAAAGGTTCTACTTTTATTAAATTGTTTTGAATAGTGTAAGTTGCAAACTAATTTTCTCAGCTTACTCTGACACAAAATTGCAGCAATGCTGCATTCCTAGCAATTTAAAAAATTGTTTTAATTCTGATTTGCTGATGAAATACGTAATGTAACTAGGAAAACCCATCTTCAAATTTTCAGCCCAATTAAGGGTCTTAAAATTTGCCAAGAAAATGGTTTTTAAAATTTACCTTTCCCAGACGCCTGACTTGCACAAAGCGATCTAAAAAGCATCGGAGCTGAGGATGAGCGATGCATTTATAATACACACATGAATACAAATACGAGCAAACACAAATTTGTGCATGGGTACATAGTACGACATAACGTAGTGCATGTGGAGTAGTACGAGTGCTAACATCGGAGGCATCAGCTTCTGGTGAGTTCAATTTAAGTTTTCCCAGTGTATTTCCCGACTTCAGTTAAGAAACTTTTTTCGAAGGTCATTCCACAAAGTCCCATATCATCATTTCTCAAACGAGACCTTCGTCTTGCAAAACATCTTTGTACACCCACAGAGGACCGATTTCACTAGCAGTTTAGACCACGGACTTACAGTTCTCAACATCAGGTCAGGCTGGGACTGTGTCGAATAATTCTCATATTTCTACCGAAGAGCTGAGTTAAAATTCCCTCCTGGAGGAATGATATCATTTAGCTCCCGAGACAAATACTCAGCATGCGCCATTTGGGCCCCACAAAGGTCTCTGGAAGGTGTTTTTGCGCACCATCGGTTGCTTTTTTGATGTTCACGATGGCAGCGAGTATGATGGAACCACCGCTCCCTCAATAATATCATTTATTCACTCCTCGCGAGAATATTTTACTGCCGAGAGAGAGGTCTTAGCCTCTCAAACTCGTGTCTTGAGTACGAGTGTAGTTGACTTTGCGTTTTTAAGCAAGCTGGAGAACGATGAGTTTATCATTAGTACTCGTAAAGAACTGTTTAAGCCGCTCAAGTCGTTTGCCTATGCTTTCCAATATTATTTAAACAAACATTGATCGAATTTAACAGAAAAATTTCTTCTGAAGACGTTCACAAAAAAGTTTCACATCATGTGTCATGATGCGGCTCGAAGAAATTCACAGATTGAAGCGTCTCTCTTGAAATGTGCTCAATTACGCGCCCTCAAAGTGACAGGACAAATGGATCGATCTGCAGTAAGTTTTTCTTTTTTAAATGCTGCAACTTTTACAATGATAAATTACATCACACCAATCGCACCGTGAATGAAATCACTAATACATACTTTAAATCTAGCCTTGAAAATTCATTAGTCTAACTAAAGGGAAAATCCGGAATTAATTTGTTTTCTTAATAGAAAAACTGAAGACAAAGATCTTCAAAGGGCTTGGTGTTCTGAGCAAATGTACACTCAGTTCTTGCGTAGAGTGCTCCTTATTCCACGTCTGTGTGACAAATTCATTCCTTGATGACTGCTTGTGACAGCAAGATCATTTTCTTTCTAACTTTGACTCTCATATTTTAATTTTAGTTAGAACTAAGATGTGGGGCTTGTGGTCATAAATGAAAGTAACTTTCACCTATGGCCGCAAGTTAGACAAGCTCGAAAAAAATCTTGGATGCTCGTTTTAAAATAAAAATTGTAATTTCACATACATAAACGAAGCATCAAAGGCTGCTTGACAAAGCAGTCACTACTTTCCTTTTTTGTTGCGAGAAATGCAGCCTGAAATCCCCTTTAATTTATATTTTCATTATGTGACAAAACATTGATTTAATTACAGAGCTAAATACGAGACAAATTTTCAATTTAGAGAATTTTTTCAGGCGAACATCCTATTCCATAGTGGGTAAATGTTGCATATACAGGAAGGCTAAAGAGCATTCAGCCCACAATAATCTTTTTGTCATACTTCTTGCCCTCAATCGCTGAACTGTTTCAGGTTCAGATGTCACACTAGGCTCTTCTTGATAACACACAGCGGATGGCAGTCGGTGGTCTTGAAGATCAGTCGTTTTGCTTAACCAATAGAGGGGACACTCTGCATTCTGGATCAGGTAGCCGTCTGTTAGTGAGATACGCATGCGCACTGCGATGTAGTGTTCCGATTTCAACGAGAGGCTGAAGTATAGATGATAATAGTTTTACCTAACAAATGCTATTCATATATATGGGTATGAGAAACATTCTCATGGCAGTAAATTAGAATTTTTTACGCAATTCATGAAACGGATTGAATGCATTTCATTCCTTTCAATGTATTTATGCGGGTAGTCAGCATTACAATAATAAAGCGCCGAAGTGATTAGTTCGACCAACAGATGTCACACACAGTAATCATGCAGAGTGTGTCGCATTGGCCTCCACAGAAAAGCAAAACCTGATACCCTGATTTACGTTGGTGACAGTTGGCTGCACACCCGTGTACTCATTTTCTAATTTTGACTTACTAGAAAACAAACATGTAAGAACATTCAATAAAACCTGAATACAGAATTATGTCTTTAGCTCTGTTTTAAAGCTTTACCAAATTGCGTTACGAACACCTGCCGTGCTGAGTCACTAGCAGCCCTTAATTTATCCGTGATTGATATGCTGCGCCTTAGAATTCTCTATGCTATTGAAAGATCAATGCTCAACACCATTGAGCTCATGAAAATATATTTTTTCACCGTCACTGGTAATCTTTTAATAGTTAGTGTGATGCTTGCGAATTCCATCAGTCAATCTTGATCTCTCATTTTTGAATAGTCTGGAAATGACTGTCAAAACCTGAATTTAGTTCACTGTAATTTAAAAAATGAAATCCAATTAAAAATTTGTTAATAAAAAAGTTCGATGAAGAATCGGACATGAAGAAAAACACATAAAATATTATTTTATCTAAAAACACTGGTAGAATGTAGGTTTAAAATTTGACGATTCGTACATTATCGCATTTTTAGCGTTATTTCTGAGTAATAGAATTATGATGTATGGAAATCAAACGGTAATGGAAACGTGGATGGGGAGAACGATAAAAATTAGCAGAAAAATATGAAACAAAGCATAAAACGATTAACTTATCGAAATTATAATCAAGACAAAAANATGGATAACAAGGTGAAACAGAAATCTGTAGTAAGTTCAATTCCAGGGATTTTCAGGCAAAATTAATTCTAATTAAGCACGAGATGTACTGACACTCACGTAATAATAAAAAAATGTTCATTACAAATCAATGAAAGCAGCGAATAAAATTGTCATATCAATAATTGTCTGTTGCATGTTTTGCGGTAATCGATTTGTAGCGTTCCTTCTTAGTACGATTATCATAAAAATTTCATAATTATTGCTCTGAAATAATTTCTAGATGAAGCTCATCAAGAGGAAGAATTTAATTGACTGCTTCGACTATGAAATTTGAACGTGATTTCACCTAGGCTTGATTGATGAGAATGTTCACGTTCCACGGCGATGGTAATTACGTTGTAGGAGTGGAATTTACCGTTTATCGCTCATGCATTTTAGAGTGAACAGTCATTAATTCTGGTACGCACAACAGAGAGGACACCGCCCACCACAAATCGTTTTGCCATGAAGGACTCCATTTATGAAGAGCTGTTATATATCTAGGAGTACTGGATCATGGTCTGAACTCGCATCGTGGTTCGAATTTGGATAGTGGTCTGAACTCTACAAAACGAAACTTTAATTTCAGTGAATGCAGGAAGAGAATTCTTATATTGGTAATACTGTTACTTTTTGTATGAGTCTTATTCACAGTAGCAGCATACGTATATAGTGCTACCATATACCTATGTATTCAAAACGAGCGTAATGCTTGTAATGGAGAGAAAGTGGTAGGCAATGAGACAAAAGGGAATACATGTTGCTTCATTGGGGATGATAATTCTTAAAACAGCATTACAGGACTCGGATAGAGCAACATTATAAGGTCTTCAGCAACGTAATGCGCAGCACGAAGAGTAGTAGTCACGCAGGAAGCAACATAGTTGAGCAGAGCAGCCTAATTAGCGCTGCTGTCCTCCATGGCCGCAGAATATCGCGGCAAACGGTGCGGAGCAACGCAGCGCAGGCAGCTACAGAGAGGCAATAAGGCTACAGAAAATATTGCCTGGTGGGAGCCAAATTAGAGTCACGCCGTCACCTGTGACGTACGACGCGCGCTGCTGCGCACCTGCAAAAAGACACGTCAGTCAAATCGATATCGAGTGCGGTGCCGCGGCTGACACTGAATTACGGAGCACTCATTTCGCCAGTTTAGGATCAATAGGAACGCTCTTGCTGGAAAAACGGCACCTGTTGCCACTTAATTGCTGTTGAGGCTCATCAAGAGAGCTGCAGGGGACGGTGAGGGTCTGATATACGACACAAAATCATAGTGCCGCGCCTTCAAGTGATGCGTGCCGCATGTGAGACACCGTTATAAAACAATTTAACTGAATTATAACGATAAAAACTACCTCACTAATAAATCACTAAAAGAAAACTGGATGCACTTGCGTAAGTTCGGGTATGTCAGTAATGAGAGAGTTGGCCACAACGTACTTGTTTGGTGTTACCGAAATTTTACCACGAGTTAAATTAACGATAAACTGAGGAAACTAATTTTTTTTCCTTGATGAAAATAGTGAGATGGGCTCTTTGTTGGCTTAGCGCTTTTGAACTTAAATTTCTGGCTCATTTTCAGAGAGCTTAACTTGGGACTGGCTGTCGCTTAGAGCGAGCACGCATACGGTCATCAAACCGTCTCTGACTAGATGCTGTAGACGTTTACCATCCTATCAGAGAGACAAAATCTGCTCATAACGCCAAAATTTTACTCCTGGTGAAGAGAAAAGTGTTCATCTGCGTGCAGTTTCGGACTTGAGGAAAACAGTGGCCAAATATAGAGGTAACTTTGCAGGGACTGAGACTCTGGTGGCTAGTAACCAAGTTGATAGCAAATGGGATTCATGCGCTGGTAAGTTCTTTGATTGCAATTAAGGAACTTCCTTTGCTTGAATGGCATGTCAGATAAATAATCATTTTCCTGACAGCGGGCCACCGCACACGGAGAGTGAATGATCTGCTATTTCTGGCGTTACGAATCATGTATTGGATTATCTTACAGTTCCACTGGCACATTCACAACTTTTACATGAAGTTTATATTCATCACTCAATAATTGTTGAGATACAAAAAGGCTTTCAGAATGCATTTTTAAGACTAATCAATAAATAGCACATCACGTATATAAACATCAAGAACTCCCATGAAGATTAGCTCACAGAAAGAACATGTTTCTAGTTTTCTGGATTATCTCTTGATTTATGGAAGAACAAATTTTTGGGCCAATTGCTGAACCAAATTAAACTTTTGAACGAACAATTGCAACGAAGTTGTCAACAGATTTACTTTTCTGAAGAATGCTAGAGGAAATTAGGTGCGTGGGTGGTAGAAAGGAACTTGAACTAACATCTAATCTAATTTGGTCGAAAGGAACCTGTTGCCGCACCCCAGCTGCAGCGTCACAAAAGTACTGAGTCGAGTCAATGGAAACTGGATGGGACGTTCTTCACTTGATAAAAGATTACCAAAGTTTGCTTTGGCAAATTTTCAGCTTTCCATGCTCGTTGCTTAGCTGCCGAACGTTACTTGTCTCGTTGATGGAAAAAAGTCAACATTCGAAAATACAGAATGTTTCAACTCCAGTAATTCAGAGTTAAAATATGGTAGCAATGCTGGTAAACGGCGGCAGAATCGGTTTCGAATTGAATACTCCAATTTATCATTTAGAAGTCAGAACAGTTCCGTGACTATAAGAAGGATTCACGTCAAGGTATTGGCAATAAAACAGTTCAAAAGACACGAAACTTAGAAACCTCTGCTAACACTGTTCTTAAATTGACGAGTGGGAGTATAGAATTGAAACTAAAGGATGCATTGGACGGTCATTAACCACACAAAATTCTTGTTTTTGATTAGCGCAATCCATGATAACCCATTGGCGGTGTCTCGCCAATGGTAAACATTTTCTATCACTAGGAACAAAAATGATACTGATTCGCAGACCACCAACCATACGGTTAAACAGAATTTCTGGGATTTGAACTAACCCATCGTGTGTAAACTAAGACAAACTTTCACAGTCCTCAACATCTCCACATGCCCTGGTCCCGGAGAGCTTGCGAGCATTACGAAGCGTCGCTCAATACGCGCCAAAGTGACGTGCCATCTGGCGTCTTTTAAATCATGGCGCACGCAATCGTTGGGACGCAGGTGCGCCGCCACCTGGCAGCGCGCTTCCTGCAATCACTGCGTCCCGCTTAGAGCTTGTTGGTACGCGCGGTTGTTCAAGAGAAATTTTCGTGGCAATGTAACAGAAGAACTACCGAAGACACAGCCCAAACATAGGTAAATACTTTCGTCGATGCATGACGGTGAAATTCAGGAGAAAAAAACAGGGGAAAGTTTGACTACTCTTTAAAGGGAATAAGTGAACGGACTGCAAAACGCTCGTTCACAATTAGGGAGCTCCGATTTGTTCGTGGTTCGACCTTTTCAGTGAGTTAAATTCGAGTAAATCGGAGCTTGACCAGAAAAAAAAATTCTCTAAATATCAACAGACTAAGACACGAGAATTTTTCGATCCAGGTACAAATGAATGACTAAATTAGATAACAAAATTCACATTCAGCATTTGTAACGTGGCACAACAAATTATAAATTTGGAGCAACAAATAACTTTTCGGCTGGAACAAAAGAAGCATCTTACTGATCCTGCTTAGTTTTGATCGTTGCCTTGCTGTTGTACTCTTAGCTTACGTATTGTATGTGCGTATATACTAACAGAGTTTGAGCACGTTTTATCTACCCTGTAGAGGACCGGGGTAGATAAAAAGTGCGTGATAAAGCGTGACTGCGTGGCTTATTTCGTGCACTGTGCCGGTCACAATCTATTTTAAGAGACTCATTTTCCCGTTTGAAAAAGTAAGTTTTCAGTGCGATTGAGTTTATTGCTTTGAGTTCTAGGTAGAATTCTGAGATCGAAAATATCCAATTGTTTAAGTCTCGAAATGTAATACAATCTCGAACACCACCAGATTGGAAAGCGATAAATTTTTCTATCTAAATCCAACCATATTCATTTCCTTAGAGTGTTCGTATCTTTCCGAAACGTTCCTCATAGAAAACTTCACACATATTTGCTCTATTCATTGACCGAAATGTTTAAAAAATCTACGGTGTTTAGTAATCACATTTAAAAATACGAGAACTGTGATTCCAAACATCTCCATTCATGCTGCTGCTATAGCTGCTCTGAAACAGATAGTGTGCCAATGCTTGGGTTGGACATTACACAAGCGTCTTGAATATTATCATTGATGAAGGAGAAAGGATCTTCAGATCGTTTGATGCATTCTTGTCTCAGGAGGAAAAAAAAGTAAGAAAGAATTATTTTCATGATTTACAATTGATTCAAATGTTAAAATGGAGTTATTAACTTAAATATCCTAAAAGCAATTTAATACAGTCCTACTCACGGAAGAACAAGGCAATAAGTAACAGATCTTAACACACCAATCAACTTAACTCAAACAACTCAAGACAGTCTTGAATTACATTATCGATTCAAAGAGAAGTGAGGGAAAACGGATACATAAAACAAAACACAAATCACAAATATTTAAATCCACGTACCAAAAATACATTCAAACACATTCCTAATGACTTAACCAATTTGTAACGTAGGTTAAAACTAAGAGAGTCTGAGGCGTAGCTTGCGCGCTGCAGAATGTAGATCACAGACACACAACGACAAAACGTCCATGTAGCACAATGGCTGGCAACAGTTATCGGTCGATAAAACGAGATTTTACATTCAGAATCTCACGGCATTTTACGCTAATGACATTTTCGCTCAACACCATCAATGATGTTATCTTGCAACGCTCGATGTAAGGTTACTGATAACATTGCTTGAACATCATCGATCATTTTCGGTGCCAGCGTGGGCTAGCCTAAGTAAATGTCTTATATCATACATGGACGTAGTACGAAGGAATACTTAACCATTTATACTAGTTTCTTGAAATTACT
This sequence comes from Platorchestia sp. MABIK, assembly GCA_014220935.1. Classification (NCBI taxonomy): domain Eukaryota; kingdom Metazoa; phylum Arthropoda; class Malacostraca; order Amphipoda; family Talitridae; genus Platorchestia; species Platorchestia sp. MABIK. The sequence goes on along the minus strand of JACJUY010000097.1, from coordinate 209,440 downwards.
TGAAAGTAATATATCAGCTTTTAAGAGATGAATTCCATTTGGTGACTGAAAAATAATATTCTGATTTAGATTGAAACTCCAGACCAATGGAGAAGTGGAATGTTATACCGTGTCAAAAATATGATTTGAGGTCGAAAATATCATGTTGTGCGCTCTTATCACTTCAAATAGACATTTTCATGCAGCCCAGGCTGCTTTAGACAGTACATCATCAGTTTTCAAATGACCTCAAATACCGAAGCTTCTCAGTCCTGTCGCTCTGTACCTGGTATGCAGCCTATGCTCGTCAAATCAGCATGCGGTTTAAAACAGTTGATGCCATTTAAAAACCCTTGGCCAACGTGAGTACAGAATTACTCACAAGGCCTTATACATTCTATGTACGACACTTGCATGGGAAATACATGATAATGTAGTTGTTCAATTACTTCACAAAACAGGGTGAAAAATAACACAGGGAAATAAATTCCAACTACTGAATCTGACACAATGACACTTGTCACTCTTTCTCAGAGTCCAAGTGAACGTTTGCAAATCAAAAGCGCAATTTGCTTTCATACTTTCATTGTTGCACAATGTAAAAGCATCAAGTCCTTTAGCGGTAATAAATTCAACGATCGCTGCTCTGCAATGCTGTAAAAGAGAGCAGATCTGTATAGTTTGTTGCATCATTCTAATGCAACGCGTATATATATTCGTACAAAATGAACGAGGATATTATACGTCAGTTTTAATAAAATGGGTTCTGTACAAGGACGTCATCGGTAAATAGTACATCATCGCACAACCCGAATTCAGGCAAGCACTTTAAATTTTGTCCAACAATATAAGCTCGCTCAGACTTCACACACTCACACCTCGGAGTAGCTTGGATGGAACTAAACTGAGCTTGACTCGATACGAGCAAGAAAGCCATGCCAGTATCATATTTCTTATGTGTGAAACAAAATTTTCCAGCATATAGAAATCCCTCAATTTATGAAATAACTCAAAGTCAACTCGATCATAAAGCTATTTATCACCTCTGCAATAACTGTGTGCTGCAACACTCACTAAAATTGGGGCTACCACAAATAATTCTAACCATTACCCTTCTTTGCTGGATTTTTCTATTCAAGTTTTTCTAGTAAGAGTACGCAATGAAATTTTTTGTAAGTTAGTGTATGTTAATAACTGAGATTTAAGTTCACATGCGCGTGACTCAAGGCAAAGTTGATCAGCTAGTGACTTTCATTTTTGAATGAAAGCTAGTGACATTGATAGCTAGTGACACTGATAGCTAGTGACATTGATGCAACTTGTTACCTCAATCATCATTTGTTATATTATTATCGTAAAGTTTAAGCGCCATTGTCAGTAAATGTTTTCATTAATAAAAGGTAAATGAGAAACTCTATCTGTAGGGTGTTCAGAGACTTCTACTTGAAGTACTCATTTCTCAATCTCGGATGCTTTCGAAACTCGCTTTGCTTCCTTTGCTCGCAATCTCCGTTTCTTAAATGCACCAAGATCATCAATTGATGAAGTCGAAGGAAATAATTGTGGAGTATTTTCTCATATTTCGATGAAATACAATTCCCCAAATGCGTACACGCGATAGGGAAGTAATTGATAGCAAGTCAGTAGCATTAGCGCAAAGTAAACAGCGTTGACATTTTGTCTCAACACGAATGTTTATTTTATTGCCTTATCAGCGGTACCAAATGTTCTTGTTAGCTTCGCGTGACTATTCTTTCTAGTTTCCAATTCTCGAGAATCTCTAGAGCCTGCATAAATTTTGTGGCCAAATTCATAAATTTGTTCTGTGATGAAGTAAGTTCTCCGAGCTGGTTACTTCTGTATCTATACATAGGTACTTGTTGATATGTGTGTTACTACTGTACTGTATTAGTTACTACTGTATATAGGTACTTGTTGATATGTATGCACGAAAAGCTATTTTCAAATTTCCCACACACCAATCTTTTAATTTTAGATGCACAGTTATTAGCTTCAACTCATGATACTTCCAGCACTATCAACAGCTACCGCAGGAGCGTACGCTCAAGTGCCAATGTGGGTGGAGACTGTTCTCCAAGGCGTTTCTTCGCCATGCAGTGCGTCTGTGCATTTCTTCTTTTTTCCCATCCGTATTTATATATATATTCTCAAACTTGGAATATGTTTATCTAAGGCATTAAACTTTCATTTGTTTCTCTAAATCATGACTATTATGATACTTATGTGTGCTTAACAATTAAAGTTCTTCACGTTAAGACCTTTTAAAAATCAATGATATGCTTTTTAAGTAACACCTTTATTGGAACTATTTTTTTCCTTTAACTCAGAGTAACTCGGAAGCAACCAAGCTTAATTCTCTCAAAGTAACGCGGAAGTAACTAAATTCAGCTTGCTTCAGTTACTCGGAAGTAACTAACTCAGCTCTCTCTGGACAAGCAGCTATAAAAATTTTGAAACTCCTTGAGCGGTGCTGCGAGACTCACCCGATTCCTTCTTTTCACAGTTGGAGCATTTGCTTTTTAATTTAAGAACTGTCCAAAGATCAAGCAAATAATCAACATCTAACAAATACAGAGCGCTAAGCTCGTTTTCCAAGCAGATGGTATAGAGTTTATGTATTTAAAATAGAAGTGAATAAATGACACTTTTTCTGATACATACTTATTCGACCGATACGTCATAAATAACAGCATTGAACATTTTTTTACATGTGTTAATAAACACAGCTTATTGGGTCGGGCATCAGAAATGACTTACCAGTTGAGTGTCGCGACCAAAAATGATTATTACCATATTTAGAAATAACACAAATAATGCTTTTCCTCACGTCGACTCAAAACTGGAATAAAAAATTCATTGCTCTCATAGCATGCTTCAGTGCAGTAAGAATATACCGTTGGAAGGTCTAAAAATTCTGAATCTGTTTCCTTTCTCAACATGTTGTCTTTTTCTCAACATATCGTCTCTTTCTCAACATGTTGCCTCTTTCTCAATACGTTTCCTCTTTCTCAATATGTCGCTTATTTATCGGATGTAGCTATCAATGCCTTTAACAGAATGAGAGACGAGAGTTTCATCTGAAATAGTTCGGTTTTCTCACGGTCTTCATGAATGAGGGCGGGCTCATTTTTTTACAAATGCACTTTGTAGTGTATATATCGCTGCCAGCGTCGTCAGGCGCAAGATATACGTTATATCCGAGCCTCAGATCAGCTTCTGAAAATTGGACAAGATGTACGAAATGCGGCACCTGCTTGATTTTCTTGAGCTGTGTGCTGCCTTCGATCTGAACACTGATTCTTCGAAAACGGTTTTGACATTTGCGAAACGAGTTGTGCTGAGTTAGGATCTGATTGAATAGGACACACCTGCAGCGGCTCCAGTCTGTGCAGGGAGAAGTGCTCCATCCGCTTTTAGATCATCTCCATCTTCAACATCATTGTCATGAACGATTGCTGCATCACCGTAACCTGTATAATTTTCACAAACAACAGCTACACAACTGTTTAAATTATCACCATTATTGATGCATGATTTATTTTTCTATCTTTATTAATGATTTCTTTCCCTTCAAAGCCTTCTAACACGAGAATTTCATCTGTGTTCAGATGTCCAAATTACGATCACAAGTTGAATTATCCAAGACGCAAAAAAGCCCTGGAAGAAGCTCAAGCTGCCTGAAATTATGGTTTGACTAAAATGTTCACAGAATATATGCAAGCAAAACACAGTGCATTATTTTTGGATACCAAAGAAGCAATGAAAAAATTACTAAATCTGGACAACGTTATGGAATGATGAAAAAGAACAATTATATAAAAATACAATTCAGGTAAAATATGTGTCATTCGAATCTTTCGTCAAGAAACTTGTAGCAAAATTAACTGAGTTTTAATAATACTTTTCTTGGTATTAAAAAGTACGCTCGACGAAAAATTCATGTTGCTAGCCATTCGATAATCCATGGTGTTATTTCAACTTCACTATTGTACCTTTCAGCAAGGGTTATATGCAAAGATAAAATAAAAAATGAGTGATCAAGCCACTTATTTCTTAAACAAACTCCACTTGTCCCAATTCGAGAAAGGCTTCTAACTCATAAACCCCATTGTTCACTATTCGCACATTCTCCTCATCATACCTCCTTCAGAGCGATGCTGATACTCTACACTTCCTTCAGCCCACTTAAGCGAGCTAAATACCAAATCCAAGGAACGATGTCTCACAGGGAGCTACCATTCACTTGACATTGGGCAAAAATTCTCTCAGTATCACCTCTCAAAGAATTCAAGGGCAAAATAGCGCGTTATTTTGCGTCCCAACCATAACTGAAGGTTGTAATTTTGTGCACACTGAAAGAGACGTTACGAAATACTTCTTATCATTGCTCCACATTGCTTAATGTTCAATCTAAATTTTTACTAGAATATGTATGTGACGTGTTCGCTGGTATGCTATATATAGTGCTCATTACGTGAATGTAAGCAGAAGTGAGTGCAAAATTGCCAAACAAACAAACAAACATCGGCATCTACGGATGCTTTATTTCCAATTGAAGCATGATACATATCACCTTTTACATTGGTTTTTCAAATGCCTTATAACTAACACCAGGACGCCATGACGCTTTCCCCCGGTCAAGACCGGTACCCATTTCAGACACCTGGGGAGAGTGGGGCCTTGTGCTTAGAATTTTTCTCCTAGACCCAACAGAGAAAATCGCCACCAGCGCCGAGACTCGAACCCGGGTCTCCCCGCACGGAGTCAGGTCCGCTACACACACGGCTAAGCCAGTGAATTCCGATTTTATTCCAAACGCCGTATTTTTTTAATCAAAGGGCAATTTGCAACCTCAAGCGCAATTCTGTTATATTATTACAATGAATCTGATGGGCTATTGTCTGTACATACATATATCAGAAATAAAAATTAAGTCAGAAACTTTATCTGTGTGCTGCGTTGAGACTTCTACTTGAACTACCAATTTCTTTACCTTGGACGCTCTCGAAATTCACTTAACTTCAAGTTTCTTTGTTCACAGTCTCTTTCTCTCAACTGCACAAATGCCCTAGCGATCTTTGCTTCATAAAGTCAAATGAAGTCTTCAGTTAATTTAATTTAAAAACTTTATTTAATGTAGTTAGTTCCGTTAAAAACTATCTTATATTTTTACGAATACAACATGGTATACAATTGACAAGCATTAGATTGCAAATCAATACCGTAAGCGAATGGTAAATACTAAATAGCATTAATATGTGGGTTTATCTGCATAAAAGTTCTTTCATTGTTTTAGTCGTGGCTTGAAATGATTTGTTTATAGCCTTGGGCGACATTTTTTTCTCGTTTCTCGACTCATAGAATTTTTCCCGCAAACATTATTTAAATTGGAAACCTCAATAATTTGCTGTGCATTGAAGCTTATTATTTGAGATAGTTCCTAGGTACTTGTTGATATGTGTGAACGAAAAGATAGTTTCAAATTTCACCCATGTTGACCTTTTGGTTTAAGGTGCAGAATCAGTCAATTCCACCCATTACACGTTCAGCAAGATCATATGTCAAAAGAAGCTCATGATCATATGTCAATGAAAGTGCAGACTGTTCTCTAAGGTCTTCTCTATCAGTGAGTCACTGTATTTATTTTTCCTTATTTGCATTTATAAACCTTTGTAAACTTAGAATAACTTTACCAGCGGGATACATTTTGATGTTTTTCTTTCAATTTTTTGTTCAACCATTGAGAATGGGTACACTGATATCCATTTTTGTTTACTAATTAAAGATCTTTGTGTTAAGACGATTGTTAAGCTAATTTTGAATATTTTATTTATGAACGTTATGTGAATTAAGCAGTGCTGCTTTTTCATTTTTTATTTTTTTCCCCAAAGTTTCATAACAAAGTCGCTGGTCACTTAATTAAACAACACAAATCAGTCATAGGTTACGATACACATTCGTGTATTTGCTGCAGAGCAGCGCGACAAGATGTGGTGTATCGAATACAGTTTCATAAGAAATATTATTGATGGACAGCGTTCTATGTGAGAAATATCGCGGGTGATGAGCGTTACAGACACAAAGAATGGTTATGCTAGCTCTTCAAATGAAATGTTGGTGGTGAGAGTTCTTTACTGAAGTATCGTTGATGATGAGAACGCATGCTTTACATTAAACAGCGTTGTGGAGCTAGTTCTTTGTAAAAATATCATTGGTGTTCAGGATAGTTTAGAAGAAATATCATTCCTGGGGTAAGAGCTCGACAGGAAATATCGGCGGTGGTGAGAGCTCCATTAATGAAATTGCCGGAAACTCGAACAAAAGTCCCCATAATGAATGTGCTAAGCCTGAGCAAAATGTTTTCCATTTTGGCTTTTCTCGGCTATGCGACATTCATACATTCCCTAGAATAAAATAGTTTATTCTTTTTAACAAATATGAATCATCTATGTCAATATACACTGAAAGTTATTTTCGGTCGAAAATTGATTTGCCTTTGTCCTAGCTTTCAGAAAAAAATACTTAATTCGACGTCCATTCCATGATTTGCGCCTTACTCCTGACCAAATGAAGCAATCGAGGGCGATCTGTTAAGGTCTCGTGCAAATATTATCGGGAGATGTCAGTCCATCCATCAGGCAGGTCGTAATATGATCAAGTGAGGCCCTACGAGGCCCTAAGATGGCGTGAGGCCTCCTGAGACTCGAGAGTTCGGCGCAAGTCATGGTTGTATCAAAGTTATCGATGGGCTACTCACAGATCTTGATATTCCAATCACATTTGCGCCAACTTCAGCGCACCTGAAATGTTCGCCTTACTGTACAGATAGTATCAGACACGGCGACTTGCTTATACACTCCCTTCAGTGTCGAATTTCTCGCGAGTCTGGGACACACAGTCAGGATCTCTTTCGAAGGAACTTTTCAGCTTCTCTAACAATGGTCTCCTCATTCTACTTGTTCAGCGTTAAAGCGAGTGCTTATTTCAACGTGAAAGGGTTTCTGACCTTTACCTATTGACACTCTATTTCAAACTATGCAATATCAAGGACCAACTTTACCTGAACCTAGGTTCTTCACTTGAATTGAAGCTGAGGAAAAAATTTATTGCCCAGATTGCCATTTGGTGGGATAATCGCCATTCATGAGCCTCGTTGTCAGTTGAATTTTTCGGGTCCGGACAAAGTTCTTGGACTTATTGTTAAAATTACTAGACTACCCATGACCTGTTTGGTCAGTTTACTCGTACAGGATGAAGTAAAGAGGATACAGCTACGTATTTACTTAAGTTAGTTTGCAATACTCTTAAACAAATACAAAATTTGTTATTCGATTTTATAGTAGTACAATGATAGAAATTTGTGTGCTCAGGATTGGGTGATAGGGAATATAACTTGGCACATCTTTGAGTCGGAAGAACATGTAGAGCACTCCAAAAATAGCAAATTAGGCTTGCAGCAACGAAGCGCCCTGTCATTCTTCATGAATATTTGTTGAATAAACAAAATTTTCGACAAATGTCTGATCGTAACCCTGGTGAATTACACCAGCGATCTCAGCAAAGGTTACTCTCTGACTAGCCGTTTCATATTTTGGTGAGTGGAGTCCTTATTTTTTCCAGGATGAAAACGGTTATGAGAATGATGGTCGAATCGTTAATGATAAGTACTAGAAAGTTTTCCTTGTCCAAGAACCGTTGAATTTCTCCCTAATCTTGTCGCTGACGATCTATGATTCTAATAAAAACATGTTTTAACGGGGTGTCCCACAAAAATGTCCCTGACTTTTTAATTGATTATTATTCCGCTTGAAATTTACATCTTTGAATTGTTTTTTTTTCACAGTGTTGTAAATTTTGTTTCTTTTTGAATAATTCAAGTTATTGAAAATCGTTTAAAAACCACTTTTCAGTGATCGATTTACTGAAGGGGGTAGAAAAACTAATTGTTCAAAGGAAAAGTTTTTAAAACAATATTGATATTCTTCCTTATTTTGTACTTTCCAAAAAACCGAACAAACAAAAATTTAATAGAGTAATAAAACATTTCTTCAAATAACGTTGAAATAAATAAAGTAATTCAGTATCCTTCGACATACCCTCCATTTCTCTCAAGGTAAGGATTACTTCTATGCCACCATTGAACGAAGAGTTTTGCGGATTATTTCACCGTTCCCTTCCAGTCCTTGAAACAAT
>JACJUY010000097.1:186872-201173 GCA_014220935.1 Platorchestia sp. MABIK | reverse complement strand
AAAGGTAAAAAATTTACTACATTGTGAAAAAAGGAAAATTCAAATATGTTGATTTAAAGCGGAGATATAATCAATTAAAAAGTCGGGGACATTTTTGTGGGACACCCGGCATACATCTCGACGTTCTCCTGAACGTGTTCGCTGCAGTCTAATGTCAGGAAACGACCAACCAAGTACAGCAGAACATCTTGGATCGCCTACAGTAATACCGATAGAGATAAACTCAAGCGTTAAGTGTAGCTGGTTATGCCACATTGTATCACATTAGCTTCTGCGTCACAGCGCGAGATTCTCGACCGACCGATGCATGAGCCGCAAGTAATCATCCTAAACAGGCAGGAGAAAATATACGCGTATGTTGGAACACTGCACGACTCACTAAAATTCATGTCTCGTGCTGGATGATGGAAATCTGTTCATTTCTGGTGGCCATCATTCGTAATTTGGTACACAACGTGAGTATTAATTTGAAAATGATATCTCCTGATGCAGAAATTCCACGGCCTGCCTTTCCGTCGGATTTTCAACGACGTTTGAATTTTAAAAGGCGAGGGTGCGGCTCTGTATTGAGAGGAGTGTGTATACACGAGCTCTCCTCTGAATAAGACAGCGGGCGCAGGCCAGCGCGCCAGTTGTGGTGGCCTGCGTGAAATGCACGCAACTTCTACAAGTTGCATCACGTCTGGCATGGCGGGCTGATGTCAGGGACAAAATTAGTCCTCCGGTCGTACAATCACCTCACATCACCAAGATGCTCAGTCAGTCTTCTTTAATATAGAGGAAAATATATTTGTAAATTTGTTGCGTTTCAGACAGATGCGGTGGTTTTAGGGAATGAAAATCGATGAGTTTATTGAAAAAGGTTCATTTCAAGTTTCCACGATGTTAACAAGAAAACATAACCGCTATTGTAGAAATACTAAGAAATACTAAGGACGTATACCAAAGCAAAAACTTAAATTTAAAACCAATTTTTCCTGGCAGTAAGTTAGCTGCTCAAACAGCTCGTAGACCAAAAATAATTAACATTTTTTAGTAACATATTAAAGGCGAGTTCATAGCTTTCTGATGGAAAATATGTAGGATGACAGTTTTTTGTTGCTATACAGTGACGTATCACAACACGGTAGTCACCCAAATCATCTAAGTTTCCTCGTTGAAATGCGACTCTTTTTTTTTTAAATGTGACTTTTCTTCCTGTGGTTCTGCATCACGGGCCCGCTTTTTAAAATATTTTTACAGGTTTTCAGGCATCAGAGTTGCTCAGAAATAAATCATCCACCGGAATCTTAACCAGCTTTGAACAAACAATGTATAGATAGTGCTTCTTTATTGTTTCATAATCAGTCTCAATGTTTCTTTTTAGATGATTATCTTAATTTAAAGCATCGTAGGTCATTTTCAGGATCGAATCTGAATGAAATTTTAACATTAGTTTCTTGGACTAGACTTTAAAATTGTTTTTGCAGCTCAATGTTTCGAGAAATTAATTTTTTGGAATGGATCAAATTTTCTTCAGTTTTGGGAATTTCGTTTTAAATTTAACCGGTACGACTATTGTCAAGGGCATGTGCAGTGTGCACTTAGTTCGACGATCTGCATCAAGGAATAACGCTTTAATAAACTTTTCTGCATTCAAATAGTTTTCCTCTCAGGCTTTTTGAGGGAACTCTGAGGCATTTGGTCAACCGTACCTTTGATGAAACTCTTCAGTATAATCTGTAAGTAAAATTGACTTTTTTTATCCTTCCTTATTTCGGCTACGAATTGGAGAGAATGCAAAGAGCTTAGCTTATTCCTTTATGCAAATACTCCGTGCATATCAATATCCAATTTGCTCTCACTAAAATAAAATTGCTGTAGCTACAAATTATTTCAACAACAAAGGCAAACTCTCTCCGGGTATGTCCGCTAAGGCATTAATCTAAAAGACTTATCTAGGCTCTACCATAAGAGTGCGCGTGTTCGCAGTGCTGCGCATGCTTTTCTCATACCTGAGCTATCAGACTGCTGCCGGGAAACGCGGGTTCGAGTCTCGGCGCTGGTGGCGATTTTCTCAGTTGGGTATAGGAGAAAAAATTTAAGCACAATACCCCACTCTACCCAGGTGTCTGAAATGGGTACCGGTCTTTGACCGGGGGAAAGCGTCATGGCGTCCTGGTGTTAGTTATAAGGCATTTGAAAAACCAATGTAAAAGGTGGTATGTATCATGCTTCAATTGGATATAAAGCATCCGTAGATGACGATGTTTGTTTGTTTCTGTAACTCGTGAGGCAATCTGTTAACCCTTCGCTCCTCTGCCAAGAAATGCACTCTTCCTGCAAAACTTGATGATTTTGATGTCATGGCCTCTTTGTCGAACCCTGTTGATCGTCCCATGGTGAAGAAAGTTTTTCTTTTACAAACTACATCTTCTGGTAAACAATGCTCAGCCCGCTATTCATTTACTAGTAGCTTAATTAGGTCTTTTGCATTGATTAATATTTGTCTTGTATAAATTAAACGCGCATAATATGTTTCTTACTTTGTTTCAGATGTTCTGTAAAGCTCTAATACTTGCTCTATTCATCATGCTAGTTAAACTTGGTAGTAAAATAAATCACAACGTTGTTCAGCATTTAGTTCTGGATTGAGAATGAAACTGTCGATTGTTGTAGAAACTTTTCGGCCTGCCTGCAGACCAATGTCGTTAAATTGTATAAAAAACATAATATCGTCGTGTATTTGCATAAATATCTATGCAGTTGAGACCAAAATTGAGGAACGAAGTTTTAAAACATATCTTTCGAAATAATAATCTCACATGTACATGATATCAATATTCTTTCTAATTTCTGGAATGTCACCGTTTCAATTTGAAAATTTGATAAAAGTTTGTTGTTATTATTTTCGTCGTTTAAACTTAGACGGCGAAAACTAAGGAATAGGTTAATGAATAAATAGCAAATATTGCATTAGCTCTTCATCATTCCGTTAAAGCCCTAGCGTTCATGACTTCCCATCATAGAGAAAGACTTAGTCTCAAATTTGAGAACGTTGCGTCAAGTACTGTCATGACTGCATGAAAGTCAGTAAGTCGACGGCTCTCTCAGAAAGCTGCCATTCTGTCACGCGCTCAAAAATGTATCAACAGGAAAGTTGCAGGTAAAAACATTCGTGACTTGTGGTATTAGTATCTACGTATCATGGTTGCAGGTGAATTTTAAGACCTAAGCCCGGCTGACTATAAAAAATTATAAGAGAAGATAAAATCACGCCTTCGAAAATCATTTTGAGTCTAAAGAAAATATTGCAGGTAAATTGATAAAGCACAAAAGTGTATGTGTGGTCAAGATAACCATTTCTATAGACTGTCGGAAGAAATAGAATTTGGTTCGCGAAGCCCACAAAAGAAACCTACGATCAGTAAGAAATTGATCACAAGTATATTTCAGAGACAAAAGGACGTCTAGTTTACGGAAATGGAAGAAAAAACTGCGTGGACACGTTAGTGGGTGAATTATCCAGTGCAAAATGTACGAGACTCGAGTTTAAAAGCAGCCATCTTATGGTGTATGAAATTTTACCACTCCTCCCCTCTACTCGAGACTCGTGCGAATGTCACCGCGTGCACAAGCAGCTTCCAAAGTCAAGCAGTGCTGTCAGTTCAGTGCTCAGGTGATGCCATTTAATTAATAAGGCTATATTTAAGAGAGATAATGTAGCACGTCACACGGCCAATTGCGTTATGAACTATTTTGAGCACAAAAATTTAGAAACTGTTTTTCATATCAGAGTTTCTACTTGAACACAATTGAATGTCTTTTGAAAGACCTTAAGCCTGAATGTGGTGGTCAGAAGCCCCACTGACACAAAGAAATTGATGAATGAATTTCATAAAAAATGAATAAAAATAAGTGCTGATGACTGCCGAAAGCTGATGCACCCATAGAGTCGATGATGTATTGCTATAGTTGAAAAAAATTTCTACTTAATAAATGTTAAATGTGTACTTTTGAACCCGTGTTCATTGATTTTTTAAACCATTTTTGATTGTGAATTTAATTACTATATCTTGATTTTGGTAATTTATTAGGGGATTATAAAGGTTGTGGAATAACAACTTTTTCCTATCATCTAAAAAATATATCTACAGGTGAAAGATATATAGGTAAATCCTCCTCCTGTAAACACCAACAAAAAATTCTTTTGAAATCATACACCTCATCAAAATCGGATATTTGTACTCGTGAGTTAGTGAAGCCCAAAATATCGGCTGGTGATTAAATGGGAAAAATCCCAATAACAATCTCACGTATCACAGATACGCTCAACAAGTTTTTTTTCTGCCGTCACTGATGAGCGATGAGATGGTTTCAGACAAAAAAATTACAGTGTGTCCCACAAAAACCTGAACCGAGTATTTATTTTCTCCAATCAGTAATACCGTCATTAGAATACCATAAGCGTTTAATTTCTTTCAAAATTAACCTATAAAAAAGTATTACTGATTGTGATGGTATTACTGATAGGGGAAAATAAATACTCGGTTCGGGTTTTGTGGGACATCCTCTACATGCATTCCGTTGATCCATTCCTGAGGGAGAAAATTTCAAGACATGGAAAATAAATACTCGGTTCGGGTTTTGTGGGACATCCTCTACATGCATTCCGTTGATCCATTCCTGAGGGAGAAAATTTCAATACGTAGGTCTATAAATTAATGTACAAAGCTGTTGATGTATGACAGTCATTACCTTTAATAATAAATCAAAGTTTTAAATTTTTTAGATGATAGATAAAGGTTATAATCCCACAACCTCCATTATTCCATAGTAAACTACCAAAAGTGAGGGATAGTAATTCAAATATATGGATATCTTATACACATATATATATATGTGTATAATATATACATATAAATATGCGGCAAAGTTGGACACAACAAATACCGTTGATTACGTATTAAAACACGATCCAAAATTATTCAGCTTAAAGTACCTGTGAATGAAGTCAATTTTTTGTCGTATTAATGTGATGAACGAAAATCCCTTCACTGATGTCAGTGAACCAAACAACGAGAGCCCTCATCATTCATTTGTAACTTCTCGCAGTCTGGTCGTTTGCCTTTTTCACTCAATAGATGAGCATAAAACAAACACAGACGCTGTGACTAGAATAAGGAATTAACTTTAGAACTCAACACCCCGCAACACTACGCTCTCGCCGACGAAACTAAAAATTTCAGAAATGTCTCCGCGTGGTAGGGGCGGCAACCGCCACCCTGAGGTTGTGTGTGTGTGTGCGTGTGTACGTGTGTGTGTCCGTGGATGTGTGGCCTAGACTGTGATGGCTTGCATGACATGAACTGGGCCTGATTTTTAAACAATAAAGCAGCCGTAGTGGTAAAGCCGAAAGCGTGAGTTTTTCTGTTGATTCCGCAACGCCACATTTTGTTTTTTCTTGTTAAATTTTCCAAACTCCCGTCGGTTGCTAGATGCTGCTCAAACTTTATTTCAAATACAAAACTGAACCTTTATTATTCTGGGGAGAGTAAAATAGTGCGTAGCATAGCCAAATAAGAAGAACTCGAGCTCCCGGTTATACCGCCACGACGACTTGAATAGTTTGGAAATCAGGCCCAATCAGGCCGGTGCTGGTGTACTCTTCTATATTCGGAGATTCTCTTCAGTTTGAACTAAGCCACGCCTTCCAAATACGCTGGCCATTGCAGCTTGGGTGCAGTGAGAAATCTTATTCCCTCAATTTTTTCAGAGCTTCAATAATTATAATCAGACTGAGCTGTGGTTGACACCTCCATGCATTTAGGTCAGCTGTGCTGAGGTAAAAATTGGTATTTCATTTCGAAAATCTATTCCTTTACAACATTTCTTCCCAAATTAAGCTCGCGACCATTTTTTTTGGCGCATACACTGACTTGAGTATTTTGAAAATCTGGTTGAAATGACGCATCCAAGGTATCTCTTTTCTGAAGAAAATTTGTAAAACGATTCTCAGGAATCGTCGAATACATCGAACGAAAGCATCTATGCATTGGGTTTTCAACTTAATTAAAATTAATAGCGGAATTTGCCATATCTTAACATTAAAATTCAGTGCGTGTGATAACACACCCTACAACGCGCCTGTGTGATACGAACTTTGCACCGTGCAACGATGCCACACACTTTTAAGCGAACCTGTGCGCTCTAACTGGCATGTCACACTACTTTTTTCTTTTCACTGAAATTGCCTAAAAATATTTATCGCATTGATGCATTGTGATCTTCATCGCCGCAAAACGTCTCAGAGGTAATCTGTTTCCCAGAACCCAGTCAGAAGTACAGTATCCTGATATTCAAAAAGCAAGTCAGACGTACCCTGTTTACCAAAAGTGAGTCGAGAGTTCTCTTTTTAACAGAAGCAAGTCAGAGGTATCTTGTCTACCAAAACTGAGTCGAGAGTTCTCTTTTTAACAGAAGCAAGTCAGAGGTATCCTATCTACCAAAAGTGAGTCGAGAGTTCTCTTTTTAACAGAAGCAAGACAGGGGTATCCTGTTTACCAAAAGCAAGTCAGAGGTATCCCGTTAACTAAAATTGAAACAACACATTGATCTTGCTGCACTCGACATGTCAGTGCAACACCCTGCTCTATCCAGTCGTCCAGCTGGACAGGTCAGTGCAACACCCTTGCTCTGTGCAGTTGTCCAGCTGGACAGGTCAGTGCAACACCCTGCTCTGTGCAGTTGTCCAGCTGGACAGGTCAGTGAAACACCCTGCTCTGTGAAGTTGTCCAGCTGGACAGGTCAGTGCAACACTCTGCTCGGTCCAGTCGTCCAGCTGGACAGGTCAGTGCAACACCCTGCTCTGTCCAGTCG
This sequence comes from Platorchestia sp. MABIK, assembly GCA_014220935.1. Lineage (NCBI taxonomy): Eukaryota > Metazoa > Arthropoda > Malacostraca > Amphipoda > Talitridae > Platorchestia > Platorchestia sp. MABIK. Next base: position 194,315 of record JACJUY010000097.1, on the reverse strand, counting down.
AGTCAACACCACACCCTCCACTGCTCACTGTCGGCCCCTCCATATTTGATGGAGCGTCCGAGCGTCTAATGTACTGACCGTGTCGACGAGAGGCGCTCCTAATTCACTCACTACAAAGCCTCGATCCCATGTTAATGAGCCGCACGAGCACTGATATCCTCCTCATTTTCCTGCTAATTTAAAGCCAGAACTCCATCGCGGCAAACAGAGTTTCTGTTGCGAGCCAGCAAGAAGCCATTGCATAAGGAACAAGCTGGAGAATTATTCAAAGCTTTATTCATACCGCCCGGACCGAGGCTCCTACACTTTCTCTTGTAATTGCCCTACTGAGCGAATTACTACCGATGAATTGCATGTGTGCTGCAGATGCGCTACTATACTTAAATTTCATAGCTGAAGAGGGAATCACTGACCACCACGTAATTGATGAGGAGAGCGTAGTATCAGTGTTCTCGGCCTGCATGTTGAAGGCTGGAGCGGCAGGCTCGAGCGCATTTTACCTGCGACACCTGATTCGATGTAGGGCAAAATGTCGCGAGACGCAGCTCTGACGTCGCTTTATTCAGGCGTTTGGAGACGGCATGCAACGCTCTGCATGGACGCTTTAACACTTCATCAGCTTGTGAGCATTCATTTATTTCCCTGACGTAGCAGCACTGAGGTCAGTGATCAACCTTGCATGTCATCTCAGGAGGAGCCACGTCTCCATTGTGAGATGCGTCAGTGCAGCGCTGATGGATGGACGCTTTGTTGAGCTCCCCTTATATACAATTGACTTGTTCGTCACGCGTGCTGTGGGGCTTTAAAATCAATGTTTAAATGTAAATGAGAGATCTTCACCAAATTGTTTTGAGCAAGTTAACGGAAACTCAACAAAGCAGTTCCCGTCTAACTAACACATTAAAGGAAATTAACAGTTACAATGTAGCAAGTACGTAGACTGTAAGCTCTGTATATTCGAACTATATTTACGTGCCTCGTGCGATCCGTCATGTGTTGCTATATTTTACCTTAATTGTGATCATCATTTTTCTCACACTCGTATGCAAAGATTTAGTACAAAGGTCTTTCATTTTTGGCTCATTCTGCTGAATTCTCCGCGTTTGTTTGGCGATCTCTGCATTTTCCATTTTAGTATGCGTCAAGATTGAATAAAGATGTTATTTAAAAATTATTAATACTTTTCATCAATGTTTGATGGGGCTGACACCACACAGACACTGCGGCTCAGCATCCTGATGCAGCGAGCAGTTAGTTGTGAGATCCCCATCAACGTGAGGACTGCTGCGATTATGCCCTGATCCCATATGCATGGCATGGAGGTGTGTATTGAGAGTACGTATTGAAGTAAGCATCCTCACTGATACTATGTATCGGATCAAAACAAAATATTATGAAATTACAATTCTTCATAGAAACACCACGGTGAATCACATGAATTAGCATTTGTTTCAAAGAATTTATTCCTACGGTGAAACGTTGCCTTACTGCCACAAAGTTGATCTTTTTATAAGACTTTCATGTCAGAGTTCAGACGCAAAGTTGTGCATAGACAAAACACTGTGTATTTTCAATTAAACTTCAATCTTGACAAAGACAAACTGAGACGTCATTTTGTTCAGGTACTCCTGGATATTCACACAACGATGAGTTGATGCACTATTTCAACCAATGAAATAATCAGGGATTTGAACAACGCATACGGTGTTTACTGAATCGCATTTCGCGACGGTAAATAGTTCGTGAGAACATTGGTGTAGGCATGAAATAGTCCAACCAGTCCAGCACATGCAGTAACTTTGGTGAAAATTATCCTTTTACCACCTTGGAAATTTAGCTTGAGCCGAGGAAGTTGTTCCTCTTAGCCTGTACCATAGCTCGATTATCTTGCGTTATAGAGATTATTTCGCATATGTCAGTAAAAACTACCGTTTTGATGTCAATTTGAAAGTTTCTAAATCCTACTCAAGTATTTTTCACATCTGTTAGCTAACAAAAAGTAGATTTCAAATACGTTGCTTTCTCCCGGAAAAAGTAGGTCATGAGCCTTTATTCTTCAATTCTTATCAAACTCAGAGTTTATATCGCCTGATCCTGCCTATTGACCTGCTTAATTAAAGATCACCACCAAACACTTATGCGATACTCAACGAAAATTTACCTTGACCGAACAAAGCGATTGTTTCTCTACGTCAATGAGATCACGTGTATGTTTGATATTAGCACTGATTGATAGTTTTTAAGAAATTTATGAAAATGGACCTTTAAAACTTTTTAAACGCTGGCGTGGGAAGACGGTATTGGTGTGTTGAGGAATGAACTTCAAGCGACTTCCATCAAATGTTCACATCCACAAACTCAGTAAGTGCTCAAGAGTAGCATTCTATGAGCGTGACCAAGGTGTGCAGGCTATTTCGGAGACCTTTGATGCTCATTTCAGAGACCAATGATATAATTCTCATTCTTTGAGCATATCAAGGCTGCTAATCTGCTTGCTAAATTTGAGAAATTGCTGTAGAATGTGCAGCAAAGTTTCCCAATGCGATCACCATACAAAAGTGTATTGTGTGGATAACGGGGCCGTGTTCGACTTGCTCTGCATGCGCAAGTCACCGCCGACTTTGAAATAAGGCCCTCAGTCGCTTTAGCTGCGATCTTGATGAATTTTAGCTCTACTAATTCCGTTAACTCGAATGCAACAGCTTTCACATTTGAAGTTTCAAACATTTTAAGCATTATAACGTATTAAATATAGAAGTCTGAGTTGTAACTGGAACTTAGAAAGTCTCGTGTCGTATTAACGGGATGGTTAGAAATTAGTTCACGACAGATTACTGGAAACAAGACGAAAATGACTATGTTGCAAAAAAATTTTTAATCTCACCCAATCTTCGGTAGGAGCACATTGAGCCAACGAATACTGAAACAATATCAGTCTCAATGTTCTCGACGTCTTACTCGCCTCTATGATTAAATCTTCCTAGTCAAACAATCCAGCGTAATCCATTGCCTTTTAATATCTCTACGTGGACAGCCACCAGACGTGGAGTAGCAGCTCAGTTATCAGATAGTGTTTGTAGCACGCTAAGTGTTACAAATGTGCAGAAACAAAAGAAGAAGCCATAAATATACGACTCTAAATACAAGGCTGCCACTTGAACGCTCATCCGTCAGCAACTATTATGGCGCAAGTGGATTACGGTTGTCAGGAGTTCACATGAAATAGATAAAAAATAGAACAGCCACCACCTAGCGTACTTGCGCTTCAAGCTGTACAAAATGGCTTCGGGTTATTCAGGGCACTGACAATGATTTTACAATTACAAATTTTACAAATCAATTTACCAATTTTGAGGCGAGTTCTACATAAGTTGGTGAGCCACTTGCTCTCAAATGTAACGTACATGTGCTATAATATATATAAATGCATAATTATAGATACTAGGCTTTTAGAGGTTGAGTACCTGAATTCATCGTAAGATTCAATTTTACCACGATATTACCACTTCGCACTAGTGCGAGACTTTTTTCACTGAGGAGCGGCCACTCACAATTCCTCCCACCTTTTTTCTCCGCTGAAACACGTGCAACTTTCGGTGCCGGTCATTCCTTTGTGCTCACAAATCCATGAATAATGATGGGACTGCTGCTTAAGAGCCGTCGTGAACAGCGCTTACGCCTCCAAAATAATGCTTTCGATCTGACAAAACATAAAATAATAGAAGATCATTCTATCGGGGCTGATAAGTTGGGATTTATAAGCACTTCATCGCGAGTCCTCTGCAAGTTACACGGGCAGGCATACCAAAACCATGTTAAGTCTGGTGCTGGAGTGCATTTCTTCCTATTTGACTATCATTTATCTTCCTCCTGGTATCTTGACTACATCGGCTTCATCGTAATGATGTGGATGAATGGTCCATTTTACGCTCTCGGACAACGTTATCAGCGGCTACCGCACAGTTTTTTTTCGCAACAACTGAGGATGTCTAGCAAAAAAAAAATTTAATAAAGAGAAGCATTGAAAAGTAAACCCTTTTGTCTTGACAGGATCATCAGTGAATAACTCATTCTTAAGAAAGATTACACGAGCCTTCGAGTATCACTGAAGTCAGAACAGGCGCCCTCTAGTGTGTGAATGTCAGATTCTTGGCAATGATTTAGGTTCTTTGTACTGCGCTTCCTAAGAATGAGCAGTCACGGCTCAGTATTGATATCTATTCTTACGTGTCAGAAATTCTTATTTAAATGATTCCTGAGAAATGAAACATGGCTTGAATAAGCTAAGTACTCTTACAGCAGAAAGCTATGCAAATAGGCTATCTTGGAGCTGAATTTTACTTGGCATGAGAGATGAGTTCTGACAGAAGTTGAGATCAATTATAATCGTGGCTTTAGAGCCTTCATGTGCTTCAGTTTATGGTGTTCCATCAAATATTCACATCTACGAACTCAGTAAGCGCTCAAGAATGGGATTCCATGAGCCTGACCAAAAGGTGTTCGTCAGGGCAGGTTTTTTTAGAGACCCATGAAGAAACAGCGGTATGCACGCTGTGTGCTGACAGAATGGCCAACTCGCATAGTGGGAGGGTTTTTCCCAAAAGCAGGCTCAGTGACTCGATCATAAACAATTTCAAACAATTTATTTACCTCAAGAAATACAGCAGTAGATTGTTTCTCAAGTCTAAGATAAGACACATTTGAGGGTGGCTACTTGTGGGCCCGAATAAGTTCAGCGACTTCTAGGGCATCCTTTCATCAACGCTATTCTAAGGTGTACAGTTATGTTTAACCTAATTCACTTAACCCACTTGCGCACTTCTAATAAGAGGCTAGTACTGAAAGTCCTACGTTTAAGGGACATAGTAAACTCTCAGAACCAAGAGAACTGAGCTAAGCGTCTCCTTATGTAAGTAACATACTCAATAGGAGCATACTCAATTTGTTGCTCTGATTCCATCTGTGATGCGTGAGATATAGGTGGCACCCTTGGTGGTGCGTAGAAAATCTGTACGAACAAGTGTGTGTGCTCTTGCATACACGTGCGTTCATGACTATACTTGTCTGAACAAAAAAGCTTGTATTGAATGGTACAATTAGTTCAAGTCCTTTAGTTTATTTAAGTATTTGTTTTATTCGATATATCCGTGTTTTAGGAATTAAAATTTGCCAGTTCAACCATTCAGTCGGCTTAGATTGGCCAACAGAGGATGGAGATGGTCTCAAAAAATTTTTAAACAATGAATTGACTCATGGAATCTAATTTACATCTAGGCTTTGTTGAGGGCGGCTCACGACGACGATGTGGAAAACTGCATGTTGAATGAAATAATAGAATTGTGGAACGCAATTACTCTGTGTGTAGCTGTCTTTATCGATCAAATTCATGAGTAACAAATCACTTTACGTAAAAATGAAAATCAGCAATTGTTTATTGTATTTTCTCATTCATATAAATTGTACATGAACAACGTTACTAATATGAAAGCATGTTGCTCAGAATTTGTGAATCTCGCGGTTATTTTTTCAGTCGTGATGTGCCAAGTTACGTCAAATAAATAAATAGTATATTATGAAAAAAGACACTTAGCCCTAAAAAGTACCAAATGAATTGGAAGAGGGTAGAAATAGTGCTTGAATTTGTTCGTCATTTTTTGCGTACTTATATCACTCAGCACAATGCGGCGCGATTATTCCCGTGCAGTTCAAGTATTTCAATTTGATTTTTAAACATAACTCGTCTCAAGTGCTACAGATTGATTTCAAAATTTGATAAGCTGTTCGAAATGAAGAATAACATTCTGTTCTGCCCTGGTTATTATTTTCAAAATCAGTTTTTGAATCATTCGATAATCTCAAAGATTCATCGTTATGGGGTGCTCCATTTTTTCGAGCTAGTTCATATGTACTTTTTACAAATCAATGTTTAGCAATTCATTGTCAGAACGCACTTTTCAGATGATAGGGAAACCTAGAGAAGAGAGAAAGTAAAAAGTATGTCTCTATTGGACCTGAAAGCTATCGACCGAGAGACAAAATCTGAAATATCATTGGCACATTGGCACCCAACTAACTTCTTTGCTTTTGAAGCTCCTAACCTCTTTTGAAGACAAAATAAGGAACGAGCATGGTGGAAATGAGAGAACGCATGAACGCATGATGAATGACGTATCGATCGGTAAATAAAAATGCATTTGTAATGCCTGTCTCGAGTAAAACCAAGGTTTACCACAGTACAAATCATACCTTAAATTAATGTCAGTCCTCACTGCTATAGAAGACGTCTACAGAAGGCAAATGTTTTTGGAGAAAACCACTGAAAAATGTTTCCCTCTAAAATTAAATAACTCATTTGTACATAATGGCAGAGAGCATAAATTTCTTTGAGCTTCCAGAAAATGAATTAGGATTGCCTCGCCTAGAGTGACGAATCTAAACCAAATATGCGTTGTCAGGTCTGAGGAAAGTTTGCCAGATGTCCAGTTGGTGCTAGGTTCAAACTCAAGCATCAAACTACTATTGTTTTGTTTGCCAGAGGTACAATTTTAGTAAGGAGAGCTTTCAGTATTGTTGGGCAGGTTCTTTTACGTCATATTCCATGCAGAACGGACTGGCAGAGGCCTGATTGCTGACTTGAGCCAACGATGGATCCCTATACTACATGATATAATGAATTAATTTTCCTCCAGTATTGGTCTGATATTGTTTGCAAATTCCCCAATTGAAATTATTAAAACGGCTGCAATAAGAAATATGGTCCAACACACTACATCAATAATATATTTAGTCACAGGTAGTACAGTGGAAAACACAGAAATATTGAGCGATTATCACGCTGAAATTTATATTAAAAATGATTGTGTTACAATTTAAACACCTTAAGCCTCTATACTACAACTTCCACTAGCGGATAAATCGCTGTCTTCTGCAGTGGTTTATTACTTGCGTCCGTAAGCTCAACGGTGACATCATTTACGCATATTATTTACATGTACTAGTAGCTAGGGATGAAAGCAATGATTATATCATTTACGCATATTATTTACATGTACTAGTAGCTAGGGATGAAAGCAATGATTATATCATTTACGCATATTATTTACATGTACTAGTTGCTAGGGATGAAAGCAATGATTATATCATTTACGCATATTATTTACATGTACTAGTAGCTAGGGATGAAAGCAATGATTATGTAGTGTATCAGGAAGTGAAGATATTGAACAGTTCAACGGCCTCGCATAATACAAACGAAGACATTTTAATTTCTTTCGTACGATCACTTTTTTCACCCTTGAACATCTATTTTCCACTCTCGTACGTGTCCCTATTACCTAAAAAGTGCCACCTGAAAAATTAATTCATGAAAAACGTTAGACTCATGCAGGAGTAGCCATGGTTTGGAAGTCGTTGAGTGCACATGTTGAAGTTCAAACTAGCCGG
>JACJUY010000097.1:166978-180061 GCA_014220935.1 Platorchestia sp. MABIK | reverse complement strand
GTACACTAAGAAGACTGTACAGCAAGCACATCACACTGAGGCCAGAACACAGCACTCACAGTACACTAAGAAGACTGTACAGCAAGCACATCACACTGAGGCCAGAACACAGCACTCAAAGTACACTAAGAAGACTGTACAGCAAGCACAGTACACTGAGGCCAGAACACAGCACTCACAGTACGCAAAGAAGACTGTACAGCAAGCACATCACACTGAGGCCAGAACACAGCACTCAAAGTACACAAAGAAGACTGTACAGCAAGCACAGCACACTGAGGCCACAACACTCACAGTACACTAAGAAGACTGTACAGCAAGCACAGTACACTGAGGCCAGAATACAGCACTCACAGTACACTAAGAAGACTGTACAGCAAGCACAGTACACTGAGGCCAGAACACAGCACTCACAGTACACTAAGAAGACTGTACAGCAAGCACAGTACACTGAGGCCAGAACACAGCACTCACAGTACACTAAGAAGACTGTACAGCAAGCACAGCACACTGAGGCAGTGACACGCACAGCACGCTGAGAACACAACACAGCACGTACGAAAGACAGAACACTTCACAGCACCCAATTTACACTAAAAGCACTGCACAGTACACACAGCACACTGAGAGGACTGTATGTACAACTCACATAAACATTGAGAACACTGCACAGCAAACACAGCACGCTGAGAGCACAACACAGCACTCACAGCTCAATGTAAATATTGCACATCACAGCCCACACAGCACACTGAGAGCACAACTTTTACGGTGCAATGTGATGACAACACAGCACAGCACACATAAAACAACACGAGTTTGTCATTGCATTCCCCGTGAGCTCCAGTGGCCTGCATGCCTTCAGAGGGTTGAGTGTTAACGTGTGTTCGGGGAGAGTCATCAGCGGAGCACTGCTTAAATATGGCCAGTAAGATGGGAATAAAGAATTCTAATTTTATACAGGGAATATTGTTTTGAATTTTGACACACTTCGAGACTTTCACAATTAACTTTCAAAATTTCACCCCTAGGAGTCGAATATATTTTTCCGTAATATGTTGTTACGTATAATAATTCACTTGACGTGTGTGCAAACTGTCAGCCATGTTCTGTAACAAAACATTGCACTCAACTCGCATTAGAGAGTCGAAGTGAACATTTGTCTGAGACATATTTGCTGCTCCGCGGCCCGAGCGTGTGGTAACCACAAATCTGAATGAACCTTCTTTGTTTCACAAAACGAACAAACAAAACTCAAGTCTTCGACAAACATTCTGCGTCTCTACGACGATCAAGAGCTTTTTCCCCTTCATTTCTTCTGTAATGGGGAACTTAGATCGCTCTATTTGAGGCTGCTGTGAGGTTAGTGGGCTGTGTGGGTGTGGGGAAGGCCAAAGTATGAGGCGGTTGTGAGGTTAGTNNGGGTGTGGGGAAGGACAAAGGGTGAGGCTGTTGTGAGGTTAGTGGGCTGTGTGGGTGTGGGGAAGGACAAAGGATGAGGCTGCTGTGAGGTTAGTGGGCAGTGTGGGTGTGGGGAAGGACAAAGGATGAGGCTGCTGTGAGGTTAGTGGGCTGTGTGGGTGTGGGGAAGAACACAGCGGGGGGCTGCTAGGAAGTCCAGGAGGCAGGTAGCGGTTGACAAATGCAAATCTTGAAGTTCATGAACGTGTACATTTACTGTACAACGGCATAAAATTAATAAATGAACTAATAAAATGATGCCAGTAGCAATGCAAGCAAACAATCTCATTGCTGAATGATTTTAATTAACCATTTAGCAATTGACTTGATAAGATTTCAAGCACTCAGAAAATTATTGATTTTTACTACCGATAGAACACGGCAATTTCACAGCAAATGTCCCGGAAGTCTGAATGAACAATTTCATTTCATTTCAAATTCTTGAAAATTACAAACACTGTTCCAAAATTTAACTACCAGCTGTTGAGTCTGACCAAAAGATAAATCACATGTAAGAACTACCATGTTTTCTTTCTTCAATTAGCGTTCACAATTACTTCATCATGACCATTTTTCTGCAGTATGTCCTTCAACTTGAAATTTGAATTTCGTACTTTGTTTCCGACATAAGTTGTGCAAAATTTTAAGTTAGTTTCACTTCTACCACTACAGCACCAGTTTTTCATAGCAATGGTTTTGTTGAGCAGATAGGAGCAGCAGTTAAAAATACTTGGAAAATCGAACGTCTACGCCATTTCGATTTAAAACCTGAAATCGAGCCTTTTGTCTGATTACTTCGTCCTGTGCATGGCCGCTCCGAGTTGCGCACGTGAGAATGCAATCAAGCAGCTGATGTCTTGCATCAAGTTGAAGCGAGACACGGCTAAAAATGGTAAATACCCACTGAACTATACTCCACTATCACGTCTTAATCGTACCTGAGATTTAAAGCAAATCCTTGCACTTTTTACCTTCAACATTTCCTAGAAATTTGTTGCATTACGACAGATCTACAAAATACAGATTCAATATCCCAATGTCACAATCACCTCACATCCCGACGCTTATTTATAAATCAAAGATTTATGAAAGGAATATTCGTTGGGTGTGAATTAATAAGCAAAGGCGTTGCTCTGTGCATCGTCGAGTCTTTTTTCAATTCCTCTGATCCCCCATTGATTTAATAATTCCTCTCTTTTCCTCACTTCCGAGTCCAAATTCAGTTCTGTTTTTGAATTCAATACGCACTCTTGTACATTGATTATACAGTGTTATTTACTTCATCGTCACTCTTTTTTATAAATCTTGTTCACACGACTATTTTCTTTCCATTGGTATATCAAGTTTACAATATATTTACTATTGATTTGTTCGACTTTCGTTGATTCAATCGAGGATGTGTGAAGAACATTTCAATAATTTAGAAGGTTTTGTCATTGAAAACGTGTGATGCTGTCAAAAATCAGGTGGCGACGGCATACCGCTGCATATGGCTATCATACTTTTGAATGCGTTTTATTGCTGGGTGGTTGCTAAAAATGAACACCTTTTAAAATTGCCATAACTTTTTCACAGACAGGACTGGGAAATAAAACTGGTTGTCTTGGAAAGAAGAAGATCGTTCGGTCATTTCGCCCCTATCGCTTGTCCAATGAGCATCTATAGTGTGCAATACCGTTACTGTACCTGATCTCGTGTATACATACTTTTGTTGTACAAACTTGATATCTAGTCATTTATAAAATATTTTTGTGCTGTGATTTCAACTTCCATTCTAGTCTCATATAGCTTAAGAATTAGATTTGCATTTTACCAATGTGACTGATCAATTTTCTGTATATTTTCAGCCTGATGATGATGTTTGAACATTGAAACGTTGCGCTTTATAGACTTCATAGGTAGTACATTTTAACTATTGACAGTGTTCCAATAGAGAAATGTTGAATGAATTTCTTCGCAATTTATCACATGATGATTTTCAACTGTTTCGGAAAGAAGAAGAGTAATTTTTTTACTTTACTTTGCTGGACTTACGATTCAACATCATCATGGATTGGAGTTCTCAGTCTTTCAACATTTTCTCGTGTGCGTTCAGAAACTTTTCTGCCAGATCGTCCTTTATTAACGTTTCTCAGAATAAACTGAGATTGTCACCTTTGGAAGTTCCTCTGAATCGTTATTTTGTTAGGTTTGAATCGGTATTACAAGAAAAATTTTCTCTGAGACCCGGCGATGGATCCAATTTTCATCATTTCATCGATGATGAACTTGCGTTGTTACAGAGTCAGTTGTGTCATGTTAGCTGATTACAATAATCTTGTAATCGGCACTATTGATGTTTACGCTTATATGGAGGGTATACCAGGGTCGTAAAAAAACTTTGAATTTCGTCCTTTTGTATGTTCTATGTTATATATAGTCTCCTATTTAATATATTTAAAAAGTTATTGAAGTTTAAAAGGTATAAATTTTTAACAACCACCCTGTACTTTGAAAGGTAAAGCATGAAAACAGAGAATCGAATGAGAAAATAACCAACAAAACGAGTTTGGAGCATTAAAAAAAAAAAAAATACAGAGAATGTCGCAGAAGTTTACTTCGCGCTATTTAGGATGATGTGCGGAGAATAAATAGGCATTCCACCACCTAATTCACTGTAAATTGGTGTTTTGCGAAGTAATAATTGATAATATAGGATATAATTCCATTCCAAAATGACAAACTTACAGAGTTTTCCTTTTTATTGCACGAACTGAACTACGTGCAGAAATCTCAGTATACAAAGCATTGTCTCAAGTAAATTAGGAAAACGGAAAGTGTCATACATTCCCTGTTGACACTTTCTTTTGCTCAAAAAGATGGAGTTGCGCGGACACTTGAGATGAAGTGCAGCGACGCATTATGCAACCCTAACCTTTGCACAGCCCAAACTTCCGATGGGTGCTCCTAACGCGATGCTGAATAAGATGCTGGGAATTTCTTTGTATGATCTCGCAGTTCGTGTAACTTAGATGTTACTATCACGCGATCAAACACCGCGCATCGAGGCTCGTCTATTTTGCAGGTCTCTGATGTGCGCCAATCCTCCTGACGGTGCGCACGAGCTCTAGAAATATTTTCTCCGTTTCACGGAGCTTCAGAACAGTGCTAGCGCATTTTCTGATAGCACAAAACAGTGTAAAATAACTTAGCAGATGAAGAGATGACGATCATTTGCGACGTACTGAGTTACTTCTTGTTTTTTGTTTTTGTTTTAGGCATAATGTTGAGATGTGGTAGGCCCAGTTCCATAGAACGCATCTATTAAATCTCTAGTTATTCTAACCCTTTTCACCTACGCCGTCAGGCTTGACTTTCGGAGAAATATGTATATGCAGTTCACTTCCGCGTCACGGCTATCATTCGATAGATGAAAAAACATACTGACTCGCTTTTGCATGTTATGGAATTTTTCTCTGGTCCCTCAACAAGCGTGACGTATTTCGAACAATTCTTCAGCCAGAATTTTAACTCTGATGAATTTAAGAGACATACTGTAATGCCTAGGCCACTTTACATCACTAGCAATGATTGAAGTCGTTTCTTCTGTTACATGATTATATGCATTATTTGCTAGAAAATACACAGGTCCTTCAAATTTCATTATCTTCTCTTTTGTTGTGATGCAGCGCGTGACATATCGCACTGTCTAAATGCGGGCTACCGCCACTTCGTGCTGGCACACCTGCAATGCTGGCACACCAACCAACAAGTGGCACACCAGCACTGCTGGAACACCAACCAACACGTGACACACCTGCACTGCTGGCACACCAACCAACACGTGACACACCTGCACTGCTGGCACACCAACCAACACGTGACACACCTGCACTGCTGGAACACCAACCAACACGTGACACACCTGCACTGCTGGCACACCAACCAACACGTGACACACCTGCACTGCTGGAACACCAACCAACACGCTGAACACTGCGCTTACGGCTTGCGCTGAATGCTCTCTAATGCCATGAGGTCTGTGCAAGCCCTAGCCTTTTCCAAAAGTGCCGATGCCATTTCGATTAGAAATGGTATCTGCTATCACTGATGGAAATATGAAAATTCGTAATAACTCGCGAGCAACTCTCTAACGAAGAATATGCAAGAAGTGTTATTTTCACTCTTTTTGTAAGCATAAAAAGAATGTTATTCTCATGCAAATGTCAAACTCTGGCTGACCCTATCACAAACCGAAGAGGTATTTTCATATATTGAAACATTTCTCTACTTTCGTCAGCAAGCAGGAGACGATGGACCAATTTGAGATCGCCAACTTTGCATGGGTTCTGATTAAAAACCGATGATGCAGCGGCGGCTGTGGTGGAGGCAAACCTCAGCAGCACAATAAGAATTCTGGAGTCCAAAGTGGCTTCAAATGTCAGCAGTAATTGAGCGCTGACGGAGGCTGGCTGCAGCTGACCACGCTACGGCCACAAAATATGACAGCGAATGCAAGCTAGAGCGAGGGCTCCTCACACCTTCTGACACACGTTGTCTTGAGAGGGGCTAGGAATTGGACCTGTGAGACAACTTCCTACAAGGCCAACAATAACTTAATTCCGATTCTTACTCCGTAAAGATGGTTTTAAGCAACTCTCCATGTTTACCTTTGGTTGATAGCAAGCTCGCAAAAATGACGGCACAAAATTTTATAACATAATGCAGGGAAGTGAGCATTAAGATTTTAACTTTCTAGTACCGAAAATCTGTTTTCATCAACGAAAATGGTTCAACTTTCATAAGCACATAAAATTTTGATCATGCATGGTCGCAAATATGTGCATAAATTAAGACAATTCAATTGGATAATATGGAAGTTCATTGACAAATCAATAATTTCTGTGAAGGATATCATTTCTGGCAATAAGGTTTCCATACTACTACCTAAGCACTACTTTTACGTTGGAGACCATAACGAAACTTGTGCTGTTGATAATATATGTATGAATTATTTTCAAATTCAGACCAATTCTGCGTCGCTTGACTTCAAGTGGCTACAGCGATGGCGTCTCAGCTCGTGAGGAGTAAATCAAACGAAGCGTTGAAGGGAACCAAAACTAAATGGAGCCATGTTGTAAAAATCGTTGACTTCTTCTCTAAAAATTATATGCTTGAAATAATTCTGTAACAAACATAAAGAGTATATGAAGTGAAACAAGTTTTGAAGAGTATAATTAACTAAGTTTAAAACATGCTGAAATAATCTGAGGCGTTACAGAGCTTGATGAAATTCAATGTAGTAAGAAACAATTATTTTTATAGCGCTGAACATAAAGTTGTTAGATACGATTTACCGACGCGCAATTTCACCCATTCAATTTTAGTTGTGGGTATTAAATTTACGAGGAACATGAGTAATTAAATAATAATTAATGATGGAATTGATTGGTATACGGAAGCTTTGTAGTTAATACGTCGGCAGTCACAAAAACATTAATTGATTCCTGTTGTTCTTCGCCTTGCGTCCAGTACATATTTCATTAAGTATAATTCTTTTACATATATCTCAAATATTGAAGTTATTATTCCAAAAAAATCAACCGCAGCGATCGTTCCTGCTGATGACATTAGTTTTAGGAGAGTGAACATGACATCAACTGTCATTTGAGGAATTCCAGGTGGTGCGAGTGATGCAGTCTCCAATTCCAGGTGGTGTGAGTGATGCAGTCTCCAATTCCAGGTGGTGTGAGTGATGCAGTCTCCAATTCCAGGTGGTGCGAGTGATGCAGTCTCCAATTCCAGGTGGTGCGAGTGATGCACTCTCCAATTCCAGGTGGTGTGAGTGATGCACTCTCCAATTCCCCCTGGAATTGGTTGATGGAATCCCTTTGGTTGATGCACTCTCCAATTCCAGGTGGTGCGAGTGATGCAGTCTCCAATCACTGGCTCGTGTGCTGCTCGTGTGAGCCCTGCTGATCAGGAGACCAATTCGCTAATTTCTTCTTTCTTGTTATGATGATTGGACAAAAATTGATTCAGGCGTTAGTTAATCATACAAATCAGATGCTGAACTGAACGGTGAGGGAAAATGTATATTACATCCAGCCACGATGTCCAGTGTTCATTATCGCAGCATTGAAAGATTTAGCATTCCGTTCTACGCTCCTACATTCCAGAAACTCTAGCGGGAGAATATTTAAATCATTATATGGGAGTCGCTATGCCACAGCATGTTTAGGGTGCAGACTAAGTTCGTAAAGAAATTTTCTCCATTTGCTCAAATATCGTGACTAACACTTTCTTATTACGGAAAAGGTATGTTGAGAAATATGTATCGTTTTAATGTTTTCTGGTAATTAAGGGATATTAATTAATCAACTTGCGGGAACTGAGAACCAATTTAAATTGCGCGGGTGAGATTAAAAAAGAAATTGGTACGTTGCTCACGGGGATAAAATATGCATATAGTGTACCACACTCTGCGTCAGGTGGCCGAATGTGCAGCTCTTGTTCTCGAAGGTTTTGAAGAGCTGAGGTAAAGTTCTCACGGTATCAAAGAAAGGATTTTTTGCTTAAAGATACGAAGAAAACTTAAAACATCAAATCCGCCAGCTCTCGTACGGCCTGTTTGTGATGCCACTTGTTACAAATGCACCTCCTTGACCTTCGAGATGCTTCAATCTGAGCACTGATGTTCATGGCAGAGTTGTTCTGTTCTAACGATCTTACGAGGTCTTCGTGCGTCCGAAAGTTGCAGTGACAGCTCAATTTGTCTTTTAAAAAAACGATTTTCTATTTATCGAACATAGGTAAAATCTGAGGACATAAAATGTAAACGAATCTGAAATTTGACCGAATCTCAAAAACATTTAATCGCAAATTGTCAATGTTTGAATAACATTTAATCGCAAATTGTGTATTTGTAACAGAGAGTTGCAATCCTGCGCAAGAGTCGCAGTCAATTCACTACGAATAATTACTAAATTTTTTTTTCATTCACCCCCTGAGTTAAACATAAAATTTGAACAGATGTATGCATTGTATCATTGAAGGCTACTAAATACACGTTTGTAGAAGGGTGTGTGAGTTTATTTTATTTTCAAAACTGGAGCATTACATGTTTTTTTTTAAGGTGTTTGTCATATTCAATGAGAGCGGAAGAAAGATTATTTCCAATATCTCTTGGTATGAATTGAAAATAACACAGAATTTAAAAGATTCTTAAAATTTAATGAAGGAAGCTATATAGGGAGTAAATTCGTTTTAAAGATATGTGTCACAGGAATGTGAAGTTTTACTCAATATGGTGGTCATCTTTTCCGACGCGTTTTAAGCAATTTACTCAGGTAGATTTAATGACACTTCAAAATTTTAAGCTTATTCATTCGGAATTTGACTCCGGAAGTGGGTCAAAGTACAATTTGGATATGAATAAACTAATTTAAAATTTAATCAAATCACGGAAAAAAATGGAAAGTGTGAGATCAGGGTTACTTAATTCGGGGCTCATTTTGAGTTACGGTGCAACTAAAATATTCTGAACATTTTCTGTGTCCAAACACCTTAGCGCTTCCATGCATCATTTTAACATGTCATACGTGCCACTCACTTTTTATTTGCCCATCCAACGCAACGCCTGAACATCAAAATTCAACACTTATGAAAATGGAACATGAAAAATCTGAAAATACCTCACGTTTACTGCCACTTTATTTGACATTAGAAAACGCTTTTCTGCCCAGAAGGCACTAATGAAAAAAAAATCTTGGTTTTTTAAAGCTGCATCTCAACGTTTGAAGTTTTACTTATTTTCTTTCGGTTCACCTGTGTGAATTTAAGGGATTAATCATGAGTATGAAGTATAGAATCTGTATAGTAATTACTTGTTCTATATACATACGTGCCCTAAGTCCCGCCTTCATAATTACAAACGTATGTTTCCGCTATATATATTTTTCTCCTATATTTTCTTAGCTGATGATGAGTGAGCACCTGAAACGTTCTTTGTATAAGTTAAATTACAAGTAATTATATCCTATTGGACCGTAAATACAGCATGAGTAATAATTATTACCCTTCAAATGAATCAACATATACAAGCAATTGGGGTACAAAGGAATTGTTGTCATGTTGTGTTGATATGCATGGGCTGATTTCAACTATACCAATTTTAGATTCAATAGCCTCCAAATGCATTCTAATTACCTCAAAGTGCAATTATCCCCCATGATTGAAAATCAAGTTCCTCAAAATGAAACTCAAGTTCATCAATTTGAACACTGAGTTATTAGTGAAAACTTTGTAATTTTTTAATTTAAGCAGCATATTTAAATGATAATAAGCAACACGTGAGGTACATTTACACCTTTTTTCTCTTCATTCATATGTTAGATGGATGCACTTGCAAATACAGCTATTTTCATCAGAGGTTTTAAACATTTATAAATGTCTCAATTGTTAAAATAAAGGACGTCATGGTAGTGAAGTTTATTTAAATATAAAGTAGTGACACTTAATTTATGAATGTTGATCTTTAAGAACATTACACCAGCATTACAATTTCCACAATGAAGTAAAAAAACGTTCAGAAAAACTAATATAAAAGAATTTTTGAAGCCCTTGATATTGGGAAGGATTGGAAGGCTATATCACTGATAATGCATCAGCTCAAATAGCGGATTAGAAAATACTTTCCAACAACATCCACACGTACAGATTTTAACAATAGAGTTATCTTTTCATTTACTGAAGCCAATAGAGTTGATTTAGAGCGTTCTTAGAAGTCACTTCAAACACAGACTGGGTAAAGAAATAAAGAACGTTCTGGACATAGAATGAGAAGCTACGCGTATATGAAAAATGTAGCAGCGGGTGAGAAACTTAGAATTACTCTCTCAAAAACAACTCCCAGAAATTTCTCCAACTATGGTTATAAATTTCTCAACCAGCGTGAAAAGAAAAATGTTACCTGGGCTCAGCCAGACAAGGTGATTTGAAGAAAAAATTTCTAGTAAGTGACATTATCAAAGAAAAGTATTAAATGTATACCCTCTATAATGAAAACGAAGAGTATTTCTTTCTTTGCGAATTATTTGAGACTTAATTCATTATTCAGTTGTAGCTAGGTAGATTAATGACGATTTATTTTATTTTGTAATATTTACTATTAATTTTACTACTGTCATATTTTTCGTTCGATGAATTTTGGAAGTGTAAAGTATTTTTATATTAGGGAGAGTCTCTCAGCTTATAGCAACTTTTTGCTAAATATTTCTCAAATAAACATGTTTGTTAGATACAGTTGCATTTATAGATATGTATATATGTTGATTTTCAGTAACATTATTGCCTGTTTATGAATTGTTATTCGGATTACAGAGTCAAAAATGAAATTCTCAAACCGTAAAAACTGTACATTTGATATGAACTTTGAAGTGACGCTTTTACAAACCCAAATTATGAACATTTAAAACGTTGGAGTACTTTTTATTCGAATTGAGATGCACAACATGAGATTCATTTGTAGGAATTTGATTTTCATTTAATGAGTATTAATATTCATACTGAGAGACTTGAACTTCAATGATTATTGAAGGAACTTTTAAGCACTTACAGGAACATGAAATCCAGTTGGAGGAGCTTCATTTTCATCTAGAGGTCATTGGTTTTCACTCACAGGAACTTGATTTTCAGTTGGCGAAAATGTATTTTAATCTTGAGTGATGTAAATTTCATTGGGAGGAAACAGACTTCGAAATTGTAATGCTGTTGCAGCGACCGCACGGCAGTGAATGAGAGTTCAAAGAAAATTAGACAGACATCGTCTCCAGATTAGATAGTTGGAGCACTTTCTGCTGCAATAATTTGCGGTACTAAAATTTCAAGTTCATGAAATTAAAACACGATTGTTGGTCCATAAATTTAGCCATCCATCATTTATCTCGTCCCTCATTTGTAAGCTCATTATTACTGACTTTATAAACTTATATAGTCACTCATCGTTGTGTTAGCTTCTGATAAACGTAAGCGCATTCTTGAATCTAGATCGCATGTTATCTCTAAATTTAGCCCTTCATCAAAATATTCACCCTTAAAACGTGAGTCCATTAGTGAATATAGAAGTGATATCTGACAATAATGGCATCGGTATGTATCTCGCAACGCATCGTGTTGCATAACGATATGACACATCGACCCTTGTCAGTTTTACATTGCTGCTTCTGCAATAATTTTATTTTATCTGAGGAAATTATTCATGCTCTAAATGTTCTGTATTAATCGCTAATACCTCGGAAAATGCCTGCTTGAATGTAAATGAGGATTTAACATAGCAAGCTTCTAGATGGTACTGTTGTGTTCGCCCACTAACGCCACTAGCTGTATACCATGTCCTATGTACGAACGCGTTATCAGTCGTTGTCAGAACAGTGTTCTGCGTAGCTGTGAGTGCATTATGTCTGAGCTAAGTGAATTCGCACGTGGACAAATTGTTTGTGATCGTGTAGTGGGGGCTTCTGTTACTAAGGTAGCGGAAGTGTTTGCTGTTTCAAGAGGCACCGTAAGGAAGATTTATTCTGCATACAGGAAAAACGGGAAAACATCATTCGATAACTCCCGACGTTGACGAAAGTGTGCGTTGGATAGTCGTAACAGAAAATCACTGAAGAAAATTGTGCCAAAAATATGAAGACGACTAAAGCATACCGTTCGCAAGTTTGCGATGCAAACTGCCCAGAGGAAAACACGGTCGGGGGTTCGTTCATGATTTGGGCAGCCGCATCGTGGTATTCCATGAGTCCAATGACTGTCATGCAAGGTCGCATTGCTAGCAAAGATAATGTGAACATTTTGGTCAATCTTGTGCCATGGTGCATCCCATGGTGCAACGTTGCTTCACCAATGATGATGTATCCTAAGAAGACAAAACCCTTTAAGGGTGATTTATCGCGTCTCTCTTGGGGACTATATAGTCATCAGATCTCAATATTATTGAGCTTCTATAATCTACTTTGAAGTGAAGGGTGTGTGACAGCTATCCAACTCCACCATCATTACTTGAACTAGCCTCTATTTTGCAAGAAGAGTCTGAGAAGAGTCTGGTTTCCAAATAAGATTTACTTGGAAACCATATGCAGGACCTTAATTAATCCATTCCGAGTAAACTGGAATCTCTTTTGAACGTCAACACTTTTCCTACACCGTATAAGGCATGGTATTATGTTTTTTAGGGGCTTCCATATTTTTGTATCAAATCTATATATATAAATTAAAAACTTATGCTGGAGCAGTTCATTGTTGATTCTATCACGTGCAAGTATAACTGGCGTTTAAGTCTTTAGTTCGTGCTTTATGGAGTCTTGTCATCTAACCGGTAGTATACGACTAACTCTCCAGAATTTGTTACAAAAAATCAATGTTTGTATTAGTTTTTACTTCCTTTCGTCATAACATCGTAATTTAATTCAACATTTCACGTAAAAACCATATGAATTTGGATTTTTGCGTACTCACCAAAACTCAATTTTGTCCTTCATGTACCCACCATTTCTTGTTTCTATTCTTTACGTATTTATCGCTTCTCATTTTCATTCTTAGCATACTCATTCGTACCTATTCTTCACGTATTTATCACTTCTCACT
>JACJUY010000097.1:144973-166618 GCA_014220935.1 Platorchestia sp. MABIK | reverse complement strand
CTCATTCGTTCCTATTCTTCACGTATTCTCCATTCCACATTTCTGTCCACGTACTCGCTTTGTATCAGTTCCGCAGTTGACACAGTCGAGCGAGAGTGACGACATCGGTGCGCGCAGCTGCTGTGGAAGATACGACTCGCCTCCCTCAGTTCCTCCCCTCTCGTTCCCCATTAATCCCCCTTTATCCGCTCCCTACCAGCCTCTCCCCAGTTCCCCCGGGCTGTAAGCCGTATTTTTGTATAAGTTCGAGCACTCCCTCTCTCAAAAATGGCGGCTGCTCTCGCGAGACTTGGTCTGGAAGTCGAAATAAATCGACGTTAATCGCGTCCAAAAGCGGGACAGATTTTTGCGTTGATGCGTGCGTTGCTCTTCCTCTGCGGGCTGTTGCCTGCCAGCCACAGCTTTCCGACTCCATTTTAAATTCCTTTCGATTTTACCAGAGAGAAGATTTGATCCCTTGCACGCCGATTGAAAGACTCGGATTACTGCTGCAAAGCTGCTAGCTAAAATGTCACAATTTTCAAAAATTGCGAACTGTGTGCAAAGCAGTTCTCAGCGTGGACAATTTAATGAAAGAAAATTTTTTCCCACACAACTTGTTCACATTTTCTGCCACACTTGTAAAAACAGTATACTCTAATTTCGTGAAGGAACCGTATTAAAATTGAAAATAAAAAAGATGACGGTGATTTTATGCATCAAAACATTAGTAGAATGTCTAGGAATACGATACAGCAGAAAATGAACCCAATTTAGCGTAAAAAGCCATTAAACAATTCAATGTATTGTATTTCGTTCGGAATTCTTTGTTTGTGTTATTAAAAACTCATGATAAATGTTGCATACGAGGTTCGTGGTGCAGGTTTGGACAGTATTAGCAGAATAAATGTCATCCGATGTTCGTAAATAATTTAATGTTTGAGTTGTTCTTGCTAGGGTAAATTAGAAATAGTTTTGCCTTCACAACGCACACATTTATTTGCCTTCATTATATCAAGACATGCATTCGGCAAGTTCATTTTTCAAAACTGATTCTGCATCTGCTAAACAATTTGCAAGCATTTGCCGCCAGCTAGAAACTCGCAGACGCAGCTTTTCATCCCTATAAGACCGAGTCAGTGTACGTTGCTGCAGTACAGTGCTCGAGCGCGATCATAATAATTTAATGAAGTCTTGTCGTCCATACGTTTACCAAGGAAACAGTTTTCAAAATAATTTATGAACACAACTATTAACATCACTCTTTTGTCAATGAATTAAACTAGATCTAACAATTTGTAGAGAAAAAAATCAGCTTAATTAATTTAAACTTAGGTCAACGATGGGTTCGTACACACACGAACGCCCAGCATGTTCGCTGACTTTGTCATCTTATTCTATCTACACACATTCCCTCAACCTCTCCCTTCTCTGACCCCTCCTTTGCAAACTCCTATGTTCCTTCCATCGCTCACTTTTCTGCCCCTCCTCTGTTACTCCTATGTGTGCTCTTTTACCCCTCCTCTGCTTGCTTCTCTACTCCTCCGGTCCCCTTCCTTTGCTCCCTTTTCTGTTCTGCTAACTCTAAATGTTCTGTCTATAGTTCGAAATGCTTAATGTTGCTATACGAGTGCACATTGGAGTGTGGTCTGAGTAGCTCGGGGTGATTTGCGTAGCTTGCGTGTTTGGTGCTTAATTAAAGCATTTTTCGGAGTTTTCTGGTTGAGTCAGAGTGTGCGTAGCTATAGTCAGAGCTGTGTAGCTCAGAGCACTTTGTGTAGTCCAGAGTGTTTACTGTACATCTATACTTCTGAGAATGTCCTGTACATCTGAGAGTTCTCTGTACAGTTCGCAGTGTTCTGTGTAGCTGTCAGCGAGCATCAGCTCACAATGGGGCGAGTAACATGACCCGTTCCCTCGCCGCTCCAAGCTCACTCAACCAGAAAAAGTCAGACGCACCCCGGCGCTGATGCTCTGCTGCTGCCAATCATTCTGGCATGGAAGGGCGGATGATACCTGCTGGCTGCAGCAAACAAGTTCTGGCTTATGTTGCAGTTCTAAATGAAAGAAATTCTGTGCCCATAGGTGTGTACTTTTCTAAAGCATCTAGCATTGCAACGTCGAAAGAAGAAGATAGTTTCACCATTATCTCATCTACAAACGCTTTTCCTTTTTATAATTAAGGCTTTTCTGTATCACCATTGCAATTTCCAATGCGTTTTGAGACATCAGAGTTAAATGAATTACTCTCTTGTTTTCGTTTATGTGTTCAAAACACTCAGTTGGCTAATAGGTTCTTTGTTGGTTAAATAGTTTTTCAGGTTATTATTTTAAAACCGAATAAATTTTTATTGAAAGAAAAAATCTTTGCTGTCAGAAACACATGAAACGGTTTTTTACGTGCAGTGGCAAGGCATTATTTCACTCTGATGGCCCTTCATTTTCACTTGATGCGCTCACTTCGCTGTACGTGTGAGGCCTCGCCTGTCTGTATAGTTCGTGTGATGTGGTCATGTATAGGAGGGCAGTGAACGAACAGAAGACGTCGCGACGAGGATACGACGATAGTAATTACAAGATATCTGAAAGTGATGACGGGCCCCGAACTACAATGTTGCAGTAGTGGAACGGCAGCTGAAAATTCCTGAGGAAAAACAAAAAGTAAGGAAACGAAATGAACTACAGGCATAAAAAGCAAAAATGAAATCTACATTCTCCACGCATATATTTCATTTTGGTCTGAAGTAACCGTGTGGAGGAACCTAACATGTAAAATCCTTGAAACCTTGTATTCAATTTTTACCCTAAAATTGTTATCTGACGATAGCCAAATTGTAAACAAAGATTATATACTTAGCTTGTCTACAGATGACAGAAATGAAAGACAGCATGTGACAAGCGCACGTAAAAACCGTGACAGATGCCTTGAGAAACAAAGCGCGAACCTTATTTGATGTTCGTTCTCACATTCAAACACATTCTCTACGCTGAATATGATCAAACGACATAAAATTGTTTAAAAAAGAGAGTAAAGAATGATAAGAGTTTTGATGACGAATCTAAGAATAATTGCTCAAGAGTGAGGAATACTTGCTCAACGCAAACAAGCAAGATTTAGAGAGATCAGTCTTGGGAACACAATTGCATTAACAGAAGCCACAGAGTAACGATTAAACCGTCTGTGTTTGCAGAACTTCAGAACCTATTAATTTGCATGTTACCTTAAAACAAAGTATTGATGCAGAAAATTTAAGAGGAGAGTAGAGACAGGTAAAGGAAGCTTAGGTGAGTAAATGAAAGAACATGCAACGCGTTGTGAACTCCTCACTCCCTCACGAGAGTAAAAGTCTGCGGTGGGCGTCGTTTGGAGGGAAAAAGTTCTAGGTCTGCGACTTGAGCGAGCATTTATAAGTAATTCAACGGTATTGTAGAAAATATTATAAATTTGAGTTTGAATTTGTCTGTCGTAGGTTTAAAGAGAACGTAAACCTATTGACTTTGTCCCTGAAGCTAGGAACGGGTTGATCCCAACCAATACGACGTTAAACTTTATAGTGTTGATGATTGAAGTATTGACTGATAAAACATTGGCTGAGTGCCCTAAAAATTAAGTATTTTGTCTATAATATAGGCAGTCTTCCATGATTTCTTGTTCGAGTGACTCTCTAACCAATACAATTTCGCACAGGACTAACAAAATTATAAATATTAGTGTTCAACATCGTAGCAAATGCAGTTATTCACATAAATAACTTTTAATGGACAGATCAGTTTAACTTTTTACCACAGATCACGTAAAAGTGATATTAGAGAACTCCACTTATCTAATCGAAAATTTAACTGTATACATGAGAATATTTGCACAACATGGCAGCTATAACACTCGAATGAGGAAAAAGAAAGAGCCAGCTATGCGATAAATTGTCATCCTTTATTTGGGTATCATAATTTGCCGGTGAGCTCCTTCCCTAGTGGATTATATATATCTATTGTCGCAGTGCATGGTTATAACGAAATTATCACTAGCTGAAAAAATCTAATTAGGTCAATTTCTGTTATACCAATTATTCATGCGTTCATAAAGCCTTCTCGTTCCGCCTTAATTTTAATTACTTTTGAATTCAACGAATTCGAAGCCTTCGAAAGCGACATGCTAACAAAACATGTCTGTCATCGTGACGAAACACCCAATTTAATTCAAGTTCACAGCTTTAGAAAATGGATTGAATGTCGGAACGTATCTAGGTAGCATATTTGCGTGGATGTTTAGAGTTCCTAATATAGTGTTGTATTACGTTCGCTTTGACGCACACGAATAATGAGCGTAACCCGACACAAAGACCACCGTCTGGCCTCGTATAATCCCTTTTGTTCGGAACTGTTCATTTGTTGAGTATTAACTTTCGTGCACACAATAGCACCAGCAGCCGCCCTCTCCAACCTTCACTGCCAAGCAACTTTATACACGCTGCGATGCGCCGCTCAGATTGAGCGTACACCTTGTATAGCACGTACCTTCTAGCCTTTGGCAATTCGCTTTGCCAATGCGGTGCCTCAACGGAACTGGAGGTTCGTGAAATTCTCAAAATTGAGGCAAAGTTGAGGCTTATGTACTCTAGCTCTTAAATTTTCAATTTCTTTTGAGCTACCTTTAAAGTACGAACGTGCTTGTTTAAATTTTTGGCGCGCGACGTACGTTGAAGTACAACATGATCACTCAATCACCCACATCTGTTGATCGTTCAGGTTCCGGGATTAATGGGTGCAATTAGGAAAGAAACTCTCCATAGCATCCGCCTAAAGATCACTAAGTACGCTGCCTCTCAATTCAGATAATATTTTATAGCGTACAAGTAGGTGCGAGAATTAATAATGCTTAACTTATAAAGGATGAGCATAAGAAATTAATTTTAGATTTTACACTCATATGGAGAGGTGCCCCCGGACAATTTCAGAGCTCTGATGCATGTGTCCGGCTAATTCATGCCTTTCAGACAGAGATAACATGCATGTCATCAAATGCTGTACGAGTCTTTACGGCTGTGGACTTCATAGGTTTTGAGGGAAATTTTTGTTTTATTATCTGCTTATTCTTCTCCGAGCTGCTCATGTATGTACTTAGTTTTGGCATGTTTTCAGGCGGGCACCGAGAGGCCTGAAGTTCTTTTGACATTCAGTCGTAGATGACACAATATTTGCTGCTTTCTTCATTATTGAAAAATGTAGTTATATGATGAGGAAGCTCAGCACTACACTCGTGAAATGAAAAGGTCTAGTTTATCATCACAGTAATTAGCTTGCGATCAAATAGCCTCGTCCGCATGTGTGAAGCTTAATTTAGAGGCAATTTAGAAAGTATTTAAGCCGACACATAGATCAATAGCGAGAGTGAAATGAGTGTACGTCAGATAGGCATGGAGATTCCTTTTCAGCAAAAAGTACGCATGTGCTGAACGCATCAAGAAAATGAGGTGTCTATATTTGTATTTTTTTAATCCAGAAATTGTCGATTGTCTATGAAAAATTAGCGCCACCGGAAGGATTTTAAGCGGATCAGTCGATCGAGCTGCACAGTCGAGGATACGACTATTCATACGTATGAAAGTATTGTTGCTTATAAATGTTTCATTGTTTCATAATTTAAAATCATCAATTCACATGCAGACTGCGCCTAAGGTTATTCAGAATTTTGTGTCGGCTCGAAAAAGATTACGCTCACATGCGTAGGCGTTTTTAAATATTTGGACTGCAGTATGCAGACTTGAAATAATTATGATGAAAAATTAGTTCAACTATATCTCCGTTCTAGACTATTCTTCATTGCTCCCAACAAATATATCTAACGAAATGGAACAGATATTTTTCAACACATGTTTTATAAGTATAAAAGGATGATATCATAAAAACTTAAAAAGTTCAACTATATTTCAAGATTTGACTACATTTTCCTACATTTGGGGCGAATAAAGTATTCCTACTAAACAAAAAAGACACATGATCTTTAATAAATGCTGAATGACGTTTAGGTCTTATATATTTGACTGTTCAGTAATCATTTTCATTCAGTTTTTTTTGTGAATGAGATGCCGTTTCTTTTGACATAACATTCAACTTTTGCTGGTTTATCCTCGTTAACATAGATCAGGAGTAATTTTAGAGCTTTGGAATTAGTTAATTACAGTCTTTGTAGGACGCCACAATTTTCCCATGCAGTATAATGCTAGGAACAATCGTGTCAGTTACAACATTGCGCATGGAGAGAGAGGGTCATGTCTTCGCAGATTTCACCGTAAACGTAACAGAAGCTCCGTTCTTCCAAAGCTCAAGCTTACTTACTAAAAGAAACTATGCTGGTCAAAATATCTTGATACACTGTGGCGTCCATTCTACTCTCTGCAGTGACGTCATTGCTGTTTGCAGGTAAACATCCCGAATTACGATGTTAAACACCGTCAGACTTTACCGTAGCAATTGCGTGAGCTTCTCAATGAAATAATGACTTCGAAGGACACTTATGATTTTTTAAATTACTTCTCTCTGGCAAATATGATTTCTTTCGGGGGTTCAAAAATTTTCACTTTTCTTTCATCGATCTATTTGTAAAACATTTCTCTATAATGATTCAAGTTTAGTTTAACTATTCAAAAACATGTTGACTGTTTTTTTATCCTGCTTTCGCTCGTGAGAAATGGAATGTTCCAATTGGATAACGTGACTTTCGTTGATGCTTCGATCAGAACGATGTTCATTATTTACATATTTATAACATTTATTTGTATCTGATGAATATACTTAATTTCAGTCATTGTAAAAAATAATTCTTCACTTGATATTTCCTTATTGGTTTACTTGTAAACAATATTGCGTGGTGCTGCAATTCTTGTTTGCTTTTCACATTTTTTGTCTTTTCATGCATTGGGATTAATGATCCATGCAATGCATGGTAGTAATTGAAATTTTCTGGCTGGTTGAAATTTTTTTGTGATTTTCATCTTACTTTCGAGCTAACGTACTGATCAATTCTTTTGCGTACGAGTCTCACTTTTGCATGTCTATCAAATTGACGACTGTGCTGTGAGATTTCTTACTGTATTGAACGTGTATTGAGGCCTCAAATTCAATGGCGATAAAACTATCGGACCAATCTAAAATATTTTACTCAGAATACAGTTATACAATTTTATTTAGGCTTTTAAATGAACAATATTCATTTTGCATGAATGGTTATTCACAACAAATTACAGAAAAATATATTCAACTTTCCATCGCGCATAACAGATTTTTTCTGCATTTTTACGATTGTACATTATAAAATTAAGCATTTCCAAAATCCACCCATAGTTCATGCTCCCCAGAACTTTTTATTGTTGCCTTTACTCCGTCGAGAGTCACTCATTTGAAAAAACAAGCTAAAATACGGGTAAGTGCATTTACGATCGCAGTATTGTGAAGGATGATGCCAATCAAGCTAGAGTATATTTTGAGTCCTTCATCTACATGCATGTGTCTGACGAACGTGTGACGTTGAGAAAGATCTGATTTGAAGCTTGTGTAAATATTTCTCTGAGCTAAATAAGTTTGAACTATTTTTGCCATGTGCTCAATGAACAATTTTAGTAGGTTTTAGTCGAATTTAAAGACGTACGTACTGAGCACAAGCCTGCTGTGAATGCAATTACATACAGGAGCAGAAATTTAGCAAGCATGCATATGCGCTGAAAATGAAACACCGAATTCAATTTTTAGAGTTTCTCTGGAATTGCATTGGTCAAATATCATTAATAAAGGCTGATATCTCGGTCGTTGGATAGTATAGAACAGTTACTTGTGCAGTCCGCAGTAGCTTATCTTTTCAGTAGCATGCAATTAAGAACAGGACAACGGAAGTCATAAACTCCGTTTATGAAATGACAATTACAAAGTCAGGTACGATCGCACAGAACAGTTATTCATTAATGATGAGTTATCCCTTATTACTGCACTACTGTTTTCAGGGCAGTTATGCCAGCAGCAGCGACGTCACAAACAGGAAACAAGCCTCGTTGTAGCGCAATGCATCTTTTATGCCTGACCAGATGTGAGAATCTCAACGCTTGGGCAGATAATTTTATTGAAGATCAAGCGACAGATTTCAGCAGGATAATAAGGACGCATTTCTGGAGCAGAATTCTCCAGCCTAAGTGTTAATGGAAATGTCAGCAGCTTAGATAGTGGAAATGGTTTGCAAAAATTATCTCACCAAAAACTGGCATTATTCAGAAGACGAAATTTGAGCTCATGCACACATATTTTCATCTTATCTCACAAAGTGCGGCAAAGTAATTGGAATTGACTTTCCTTCACCTTAACTTTAAATTTTGATAAAAATATTTGCAATGTTTATGGAGGAATAATTCGTAGACATTAAACGATATTTGAGCATAGACTTATGCGACGGCGTTGCCGGAACTTTATGATCGTATGTGCAAGAAATATTTTGTGTTGGCGTCAGAATATTCAAACAATAGGTGCAATTTAGGAAAGGGTTTATTGTCATCATTCACAACTACTTATAGTTCAATACTTCTAATAATTTCCTGTAGCGATAATTCGATATATTTCTATAGCTGAATAAATGATTTCTTCCAGAAATTGCAGATGAAATTTTCTATCGGTTCTCGATCATCCAACTACAGAAGTTTTCCAAATTAGAAATTTTATTCGAATTTTCATCTCGTTGAGTTTATTCGTAAATAATATACATCATATGTGTTCAACCGTTAGAACTGCGTGCGTGTACTTCATGAACAGAATTTAGTCTCCTATGCCTGTATGTGCGACGTTCGCACTGATATTTTTTGAGCAGGAGAAACATTGCACGTGAAACTCGCGTGAAAGAAGAGCAGTCCATGCGATGGACAGGACAGTCGGTGCGGGCGCGACGGTCTTAAGGCTTGAACTTAAAGTTCTCACAATTTACTTGCATCAAGATTGCATGGAAACCTTGCCCAGATTGGATGCGGCGAGTCAATATATCGAAACGAAACAAAAGCCACGCTCGCAGGGATGATGCCCCACGCAGGAAGCTAGCGAGTTTCCCCCTAGTCGTCTAGTTGGTAATGGCGTGATTTTCAGCCAATCAATTACGCTCTTGCATAACTCACGCGACCATTGGCTAACAAATCTGGTCCGTTTAGGGGCCCCGCCCCCCGCAGATCAGCTCCGCCCCCGGTAGATCGGGCTCGGTCGAAGTAGATCGGCCCTCCCCCGGCGGCCGCGACGCCCGCAGCAGGCGGGATGGGCGCCCGCAGCTCCTCCTACCGCAGCAGACGACGCTCGTGCTCTGATCTTGCCGCTGCACTCCGCCACGATATCTCCTCATGTTCTTTTCTGAATTTCTATCTGAAATAACCAAGTTTAAATATCTAAATCCGAAACTCGCCTTTTCGTTTTGCAGAGCTGAGTTTTAGTACACTTGCATCGGGCTGCTGAAATCAAGTGGAATTGGGCGAGCGAAATTTCCCTGTTTTGGATTGTTAATTTTTTTCAAATTGTTAATCTTTCGGAGACCGTCTACTGAAAGCATTAGAACCTTCACAGCTGCGTTGTAACATTTAATTATCAGCAGCTCGAAAGAATTTGCGCGGGTTTGCAGAATTAGCTCACAGTCTTCGATGCAGTCGTTAACGTTGTAGACAAATTTGTTTTGAAGTTTTTAACTAAATTGCTGGAGCGCTGTCAGTACATAAAATTGCATGCGAATTGTTTTTTGCGAGCCATAAATTGATAGTCTGAAAGTAGTTGCGAAAGTGAAGATAGAGGCATAAATTTTACAAATTTGAAGGTGGCAGAAATTAAGCAAAATCTTAAATCAGGAACATGGAAAAAATAATCCACCGTCTAGTGTGAGGAACAGCCAAAAAACTGCATCGAACGGTCCAGCCGAAGATTACATAAAACTGAACTGCATGATAGCAACAGAAATAATACGACATCGGAAGAACGTGGCTTAAGAACGCCCGCATTTTAAATGATTCCTAAATATCGGAGTCAAAATCATAAAATTGGTGCAAAACGTCTTCTTAATGGAACTGTAAAGCAAAACGATGTTCAATTTTGTTGGATGTTTCTGATCGACCACCATTGAAAAATCCAAGTAAGTTGCACACAAACGCAACACACTCGCGATCGCTTTACAGTCTAGCGAGGATTTGGCTATATATGTTTAGCCGCTGCATGCATGTAACTACATCTTGTATACGTCAGTTTATTTTAACTTTGCATGTATTTCTTAACTCTGAGCTAACAGTCAATAAATGTAACTTGCCTCCACGTATCCACCAATCACCATATACGCACCATATAGATCTGTGTGATTTTAATTCTGTTAGTCAATTGCTTTGGTTTTTTTTCATTCGTGTACGTTCTTTTGGCCTCTACAAATTTTCTGAAGTCAATTTCGTTTTTTTGCAATTTTGACAGAAAAATTTGAATTAGCGGGGGTGATTACAGATAATTTATCAATCGTTGCCCAAACACATGAATCATGAAACATTGTCATTATAATATTAAAGACTACCATGCACCCTTGATCCCTAAACCTCGATCGCTCAGTAGATCGGGGAGGAAGAATTCATGATTTGTTGAGATGTTGAAAAGTTACTTAGAAAGACCCTGTCCAAAATTGAGCACCGATGGCCGTATGCGTCATTCATGCCCAACATAAATATAATGCTTATATAATCTCTTCTGTATTTTCACTTTTCTCCATTCAAATTGACGTAGGGCTAGGAATATTTGAGAAAGGTGTATATAGTGATAAAGTTGAAACCGCAGGTGTCAGTGACCCCAGAGTAGATAAAACCAACCTTTTATTTTACAATCATTTCACACCAGATTCAAAGTAACGAACAGTGATGCGATTTGAAAAAAAAGTTGATGAACTATATGATATTTTTATACTTTCCATGATAAAATAAATACCAAAAGAACTATTATACCAAACTATGTGTACGAAACTGATGGACCGTAGCTAGATGCCATGCGTAAAGATGCTGAGCTGTATTTCACTTCACACACTCACAACATCGGAAAGCATAACACATACGAAGTCAGAGCTTCAAGATAAGTTCATTTGAATAAAATAAGTAACGAACTAATTCCAAAATTACTCACTATTTCAGGTTATCGTCTGCGAATAACTTAATTGAACACCATGCAATGTAAGCAGAATACAGCAGATTCAACATGGTAGCAGATAAAATTTCTAATGGAATGTTAATTTTTCAGATTTGCATGGCATGCAGAGTTATAATAAATGAAAGGCTTCTGTCCATATGATGCCCAATCATTTTAATCCAAATTTCCAAGAACGGATTTTCTTATAGGAATGGGAAATATAACCCACTATTTATGTATTGAACACAAATTATTCACAAAAAAGTTGACGAAAAAGTCCTCAAATAATTTTGAATAGAACATAGCGATTATAAAACGAGTGCGTTAGTAATTTGGCATCCCAAGAGCAAGTGTGATATTGAAGAATATCATACCCAAGAAACCCCGTACGCAACTTAATTGTACTACTTCATCAAGAACATATATGGATGAAGAACTAGTTTCAAGATTTGCAGCTGTTGATAGATCGTGGAATAATACGACTACTAAAAAAAATGATTTCATGAAACAAATTTTACTACAAAGAATTTTTGCAAAAATATCAGCTATAAATGAAATGATTCGTGAGTCTAATTTATCCATTGCGCATGTGTATGGTAATGAAAAGTAAGAGACTACATGTGATTATAAACACGCAGCAAAATGATGAGAGAATGTGAGTTTAGTTTGCTTTTAGATTAGGATTAACAATTGGCAAGCGTTAATGTGCACGAAAGTCAAGGTACATTTTAAGACGACTGCCATTGTGAAAATTGATGAAGCCGATCGAGTTTGACCTAATAAAGTACGTTGCAATTACCGTTTATGTCACGAGTATGCACGTCGCACATTCTGCAGTTTGTGATACGTTCATAGTAAAACGGGTACCGGCTGAATCTATAATCGAAAATCGAGAAAGAAAATAAAAGTAAATTCTACAGTGAATTTGTGAACGAAAGGGATTTGAGCGCATCAGTGTAGTCAGTTTATTGCAATTTGAAATTAATGACACAAAATCCCAGTATTGATTAACAACAAACGTGACTTCAAAGGCGAGGGGATAATTTCATTTGAATTTTCTAAAGAAAATATAGAAAAATTGTCAGTTCCAGAATTAGACTGCAGCATGATATTGGGGTAGAATGAGTTTCTTTGTGTCTGGGTATCTATTAGCAACTCTACCTCGTAGTCCATGCTCTCAATTCTCTCTCATATTATTTTAAAACGACTACTTAGAAAATAAAATTTTCAGAGAAATCCCGGAAGCCGCAAGATATAGGCAATATTGTAATGTAATGGCAACGTGTAATGGCTATAATGACTCCCGCGATGAGGAACGGAGCTCAAAGCCAGAAACATCACAACATAGAGTGGACCATGCTCACAACACGCGTTTGTGTGTGCACAGAGTTTGTATGTGCACAGCATTAATTAAGTCACACAATAATTATAACGTCCTTTACTTAAGCTCATTTTAGCGTGATCGTAAGCGAGGCATCGATTGTAGGTTCTAGGGGAAATTGGGTCACCTTAGCCTTAATTGCGTGCTCGCTTTCATGGTGAAAGGGCCATGGGTTCGAGATTTAGCATGCAGTTCTTTTAAGAAAAGGAAGAACTTGTCATAATTCCCCTCTGAACCCAGATGAATGAACTGGGTGCCGGTTCAAACGGAGCTATAAGTAATTATATCAATGCGCCCTACCGTTAATTTTGAGCCATTTGGAAAAACAACGTGTGATATAACTTACACGGTATCAACTTGACCGGACTGAAACTTCCTAAAATGTTGTACAGAGTTGAGGTCAGGAATTTCTCGGTAGAAACGCACACTCACGTGGCAGACTCACGCACGAAATACATGCAGAATCGCATTCTTGACTTCCTGGCCTTAAATTTACGTAGACTATTCTTACACAGAACTTTATTTATTACAACCGTTGATCTCCTATAAGGAGGATACAACTATTGTATCTATGTTGGGGGAATTGGCATTCCTAGGGGGAAATGGGGGGTCCCGAGCTGAGAGTTAGGTAGGCCTTCTTAGTATTCAAATAATTTGCTTTTGATTTTATTAAGGGTCATCTTTTTTGATTCACTGCTGTACTGTTTTTCAGCACCTCTGACTCTCTTTCTCAACATATATCTTGTTTCCTAACCTTCCTTCCCAACTTACTGTATGTTTCTATGTGCAGGGGATCCAGGGCGGGAACGAACCTTGTGCATAGATTCCACATTCTCTTTAACTCCATACTAAATGGTACCTTCATCCTTCCCCTCTTTTAACATCTTTGTTGTAGTAAGGCAATCTCGAACTAACTTATAATAAATTAATTAAAACATTTGATAAGCAACTAACAAAAGAACAACGTGATTGTAAACCTGTGTTTTAATCACTGATTCGAACAGACCTGGTCTTCAAATAATAAATCCGAGATGACGATTCAAATTACATAAACGAATGAAATTTCATGTTGTAATTTCTAGTATCCCAAACCAAAAACTGTGTTTTGATTGTTTAGTTGAAAATGGGTTAGGTAGGCCTATTTCGGTGAAGTAAACTTCAGTGGCCTGAAATTGGATTAACATGTACCGCATGACACATTGCAGCTAGGTGCTCATATTTAGATAAATATATAGTGCCATATTTTACTTTTAATTTCTTCTACGCTGAATATTTCTTTAAGCTTATAACCATAACAGACAAGAGACTTCTACTTCATAACATCACAAAATAGCCCTAAATTATTCCTCAAATAAAATGGTGTTCTATATCAGCTCGAGAGTAAAATTTTGCAAATATCAGCACGAAGTATTCGTTGAGCAATCGTTACACCCTCAAACTGCTTTTTTTTCCTACGTCAGCCAACCCTACATCAAGACAACAAGAATGCTGACGCCGAACAAAATAAAAATTCCAAAAATCAGTTCCTATTTGAAACTTTTCGTACGATTATTTTACGGGTTTCTAAAAATTGAGGTAAATACTTGTAGGCAAGCGCTCATACTAGCTGTATTGTATCGCAAGTCGAGCTTGAAATACATTCTAGGAAGAAATGTGGACGCTACACCTAAACGTAATATTCAGACTTGAGTTATAAACTTTTTGTACACTCGGTGTGCACTTGCAAGGTTGCAGTGAAGTACGTGTTTTCAGTTATCTATTTCAGGAAACACTCGAGCTGAGCATATCGATGTCCGGACCATAAAGAGAGAGTAACCTGGATAGGTTTATCATGCGGTTTATTCAGTGGTAACAAAGAACTGTGGAAAAAATATCCCTAAATATGCTCTGATCGAGGAGCCGACCCTTGTTGAGGTTTAAGGCTGACTTGATAACCGTGAGAAAATCTGAACATTTTCCTGTTTTAAACAATGGAATATTTAAAGTGGTGAGCCAGTTTCTGCATGGCTGCATTCAAACCTCGAATCATGTAGAAAGGGCTAATGTTCAGCATGCACAACTGAGCTAATTTTTACAAATTAAGCAGTAAAATTCAGGCCTCAGAGACGTGAAAGTAAACGATGTCATGGACTCAACCAATGAGAGGAAAACACAAATAACAAGCTAAGGTTGAAGAAGTTCAATTGAAAGGGCAATGTCTTCATAAAATAAAAAGGTGTTGAGGACGGGCACTTGGTATATGAGTCTGCTGTAATTAATGTATGGAACACGTGAGTTTGGTACACCGCAGACTTAAGTATATGCTTTGTGTGTTCATATGGAACAAAATGAATGAAGTTTTAAGCCGAGCTGTAAATGTGAGCTGTAAGCGAATGATGCAAATGCGCACTGTTCAACTGAGCAAATGAATGCTCCAAATAAACAATATAGCTAACTCTGCTGATACTAAAACAACCAAAACTGCAAACAAAAGAGTTGTAAAGAACGCATGAGGTGAGTACTGCAAAAAATCGCATTAATAAGCACAGCAAAAATCCATTAATTAGCACAGCAAAAAAACGCATGAAGTCAGCACTGCATAGGAAAGCATCAAATGAACACTAATAAAGAGCGCATCAAATGAGCACTGCAAAGGAGCGCATGAAGTGATCACTGCAAAAGAGTGCATGAAGTGAGCACTGCAAAAGAATGTATGAAGTGAGCACTGCAAAGGAGCGCATAAAGTGAGCACTGCAAAAGAGCACAGAAAATGAGTGCCGCTAGTTCACCAAAAAAATGCCATAAGTGAGCGTTGCAAAATACTAGTGCGCAAACTGCAGCGAGCGTGCGTGCTGCAGAGAAGGGCGCGCGGCAGTCACGTCAGGCGCACGACGTGTGCCAGCAGCGCGCCTCACACCGTCGCTATCTCTTTTATGAACTTAACTGCTCCTCATAATCGATGGTGAGCCTCATCATGAGGGGGCAGCAGTGCTGCACTCTTCGCTGCTGCTTGCTCTAGCGAATCCTGCGCGATTTGACATGAGAAGACAGGCAATCAAGGCTTGGAGGAATAGAAATAGAATGAGTGGTCTTTGAAACACTCCTGAAAATTCTGTGTTATGAATCAGAAAACAAGAAGAAGAACGCTAAATTAAAATTAGCACATTTTGGTAACTAGGGCTGGAGTTTGCCCGCTTGAAACTAACCCGCTTGAACTTGCCCGTTTCTGAAACCAGCTTAGAATATAAAAGTTATTCCAACCAAAACTGTTCATCGGAAATTCTCTTGTTATGGTATTTCGGGTTAAAGAATCGACAATCTGACAATACACGTCTATTGCTACTGAACGCACTCGTCAGTATAAGTGATATTGACTATGAACCGTATTTATGATCTTTGTCTGAAATTCAAATAAAGAATTCGACGTGACAATAATGATAGTAATTAAAAAAATGGAAGGCTAATTTGCACACTGAAATGAATATACGAACAATAAAATGACTGATAAAAATTTACAATAACAGCGATAATTTTTTAAGAAACAGGGTGATTATTTGAACACAATAGTTCATGCAGGGGTAAAGTGCAGGACTGTATAAAGCAATGTAACTTACTCCGCTGCTATGTGATCGGTCAGGAAAAGAGAGACATCATCATCCTGAATTTTATACATACTCTGAATAACCCGGATCAGTAATAAGTGCAAGAACATGCCTTGAAATTTATATTATGCAGCTACTGAAATGGTGAACAATAACATGGATGGAGGCTATAGATTTTTAAAACGTGACGCTATAGAGTTCTAGAACTTAAAATCACCTGAGGGAGAACTTTGTCTTGCAATGAAAATAAAGAGACTTCCTTCGTAATTTCAACATGTCTCTTATCACAATCGGTATTTTTTTTTATCAACATATCACGTTAGCAGAACCCATGATTGAAAGATGAACTATAGTTCACGCAGAACTGCAATTTCAATCTAAACATTGCACAACTAGCATTTCGCTTTCATTCCACCATTTGTGAATTATGTCTGCACATAGCTATCGGTACCTCTACGGAGAAGGCCATGAGATTACATATTTGTTTCTGCTAGTTTTCATGTGAGTTCAGATAGAAGCTGTCAGCTGCTTTTTGCAAATTCTGATAGCTCGATGTATTGTGTAGGTCTGCCTAGCTTGAGCGCTCTGAGCATCATCCGGCATGTTCAGTTGAATCCATTGCCTGGGCGTGTCGCAGTTTGCCGAGGCGATACATGCCTTTTATTTCGAAATATTTCTAGTTTTAAAGTCCTCACAGGATGAAGGTGAGCCTTTTTCCCCCCCAAAAAACAAAAACATATGTTTATTTTAGCTACTTTATTGCTTTGCAATCTCTTTCACATTTGCTGGTTAGGTTTATGTGTCAAGCACGAGGTTTTGCTGATTTTACGTGTCAATTCTGTTGCTATTCGAAATTCAAATTTATTTTATCGTTACCGCTGAAATTACCGTACGCTAATGATCACTTATGTCTGAAAGATGATCGACATGAATATTGACTTGGTAATTAAAACAGGAACCATCGAATATGTAGATTGACAGTTAAATGTCATCACTTCTCTCTTCCATCCTGTGCAGTAAAGAAACTGACTGGCATAAACCAGAACATGGAGTCTAAATAATGAAAGTTAATCGTTGCCCAAGAGGTTATTCTATTTCTAGTTAACCGTTCATGGGCGTCATTAAAAGGGGCATTGTTCACTCATGTATTGATCTACCTCTTCTCATCACGACAAACAGCCATCATTTTGATCTCAATGAAAGTTCACGTCCCTAATTTATCTTCTGCAAAAGGAATGTTTGATTCGGCAGATCGACTAATATGACAGTCTCAAAATGAACAGAATTTTTTTAAAGAAAGTTTGCTTGTTCATGTAATGAAAAGCTCAAGTAAAGCTCCCTAAGTCGTTGATTTAACAAGCGCGTGGGGTAAAACCGTGCACGATCTTGCTACTATTCTAGGGATTTTACGCATTAATAATTATGCATCGAGTTTCTTGTGAATCACCCAAAATATTCGAAACAATATTATTATACTAAATTTCTTTGCCCTAAAAAAATGTGTGTTGGAAGACTACATTGACTTCATCCATCTCTGAAGATCTTTTCTCATTTTTGTCACATGAATGGTCTTAATTGTTTTCGTGACTGCATGCTTTGAGGCACTCACTGCATGGTGTTCATCCAGAGCCACAACACGCGGATCGTTATAGTTCTCACAATACTAGATTTCTGTCATAAGACTGTCTTCCATTTCAGGACTGATCGCTCAATTATTGCACATCTATGCCAATCAAGTCATTCGTTCCAAATCATGTTGATGGCATCTGTCACAAGCACAGTGCTGGACATTTGCAAGCGTTGTAATGTGTGCAAAAAGTTTTACTGCACAGTATAAATTAGGATGCAAATCCTTCATGTTAATCAGTTTAAAAAATGCGGAGATATGTTTATGGCAGTGGCCCTCAGTCATAAGATCTCATTCATAATACATTCATTATTTTCAATGCATCATTAGGACGTGTAATTTCAGTCTACCTCTCAAGTATGTTCGGTATATTTCGGACATAACACACGTCGCTCTTCAACATCTTTGCAGACGAAAATAACTTCATAACTCAATGACGCATTTCGTTCAGAGATCTCTCTTAACACCCCCGGCTTCCGATGATCGAAAACAGTGGGATCATTTCCAGAGTATAATGGTGTAATGATAATTCTTGAGATGGGCCCACTCCATTGCCAATTGCACATAGAAGCGCCAAGTTTCTCCGAGTTCATTAATCTTAGAAAAATGAGTAGAGATATTTTAGCGACAAGTACCTTCGATCGGTCATAAAAAGTTGAAATTCACATGCTACAGCCTGTAATGCTCTTTTCATAAAAAATGCGCCCATGACATGTAAACCAAGCAAACTGTGAACAAAATTCTGCTATGATAAATTGCTAACAAGAAAGTATTTTAGCAAAAAAGAGCTCAAATTGTGTACATGAAGTAACATAATTTCATCGAACAATTAATCAATGGATCTTTTTCCCTAAAAAAGCACAATAAATTCTGCAAAAAGATACAACGAAAATTGGCCAACATATGTATATATATACACACTGCAGGAACCGTTCTTACGATACTCCACATTTTGTCACAAAGTAGAACCAAACAGAGAGGCATTTTATGCGACTGCGAGAATATAACTGAGAAATCTCACATTTACGTTTTTGGAATACTCTCGAAAAAACAGTTCGGTAACTCTCAAGAATTGGAATGCTAGTTATAATGCGGAATAGATAGTTTACGCTCCGTCGCCGAAGTTCGGATGGTGGACATGAGCTTTATATTAAGTGGTATCAAACAAATCATCTTACATTATACCTTGACTACGCGTTATGTCTCTTACCCAGCGAAAACAGCTAAGGAACCAAACACTTTTCTACCCTCTGAAGTTCTATCCCGTAAAACATTCTCTTATCTATCACTGTGCTTGATGTTATTGAGGAATTCTTGATATTTAAACTATGTACTTTTTATTCGCGTGCGTACAGTATAGTTGCGTGTTCGAAGGCAGGCCAGGTGTTTTTTTTAACTTCTCGTCACTGGCCATCATCTACGTTCTAGCAAAAAAAGAACCTCGTAAAAGTTATGGTGCGGCTCGGCTGGAGTCCAGCCATGACAGTGATTTAGTTCCTAAAAACAGACACAGAAGTGATTTTCTCTTGCGTTTTTCAGAAAGCCATCACATTTACAGTCTCTGGGAATAATTGCATTATTACCCAGGAATGTATGCTAACTCAGTTCATTCATTATACCTGTGCTCATATAAAAGAAAGTAATTCAAAGTCATTTAAAGGGAAATTATTAGTATCAGTTAAAATATAGAAAATTATTCTCTGAGCACACTTAAATTGTTTTCAAGTCAGATGTTAGCTATAAAATTACTAGTTCTAATACCACTTTATTGAAAAGCAGCTAAAAAAATACCTCCAGAAAACAGTTTCAATTTTTTTCGTATAGCCACTGACACTTATTTGACAATCAGCTTAGTGGAGTTCATGAAGTTCTCCATCAGTCGTGCGTGTCTTCAAAGAATGAATCGGTGTTTCATCGTCGCGGTGGAGTAGACAAGAGACGCATAGGTTGAGTGCAGCAGCCTCAACCTCAGGCAAAGAACCATAATTTGAAATAAGCTGTAGAACTTTTGAGTTCATCATTTCGAGAGATAAACTTTTTTGTTTCCTAATAAAATAAGAAGTTTTCTATTACTCTAGTTAGATAGTGAAAGAAGAACATGTTAAATAAATTAATTTCTTGTCGCTACAACTTTTGAATTTCAGTTTCCCTTGCTATAGTCCAGAACCAGATTTGACATTTGAGGGTAAAATTAATATTCAGATACGAGGGCAAATGTTATTTGATGATATAACCCAGAACTGCTTATTTCGTGTATTATGAATAACGGCAGCAGCTGCAAAGATTTGATGCTTGCCATACAGGGCTGTCTTACGGTTCACGAGTAGTGTGTGACGTGTCTGCCGATCGAGCAAAATTATTCTCGCATGAGGTCACAACTGCAAACAGCTCTGACCAGCGATTGTCGCTGCATATGCTGTCGAGGAATGTATCGAAGAATGTATGCTGTCGAGGGCGAGAGCTTCATAACTTTCCAGCGGAATTAGCACGCTCTATGACAATAGATATCTGACGTATTCAAGGAGATCATACCATTGCTAAGATTCGAGATCTACTACATAATCCACGCGATTTTTCTCCAAGACAAATATATAGGTGATTTCTCTGTGCGAATGTCTAATTAATTAAAATTGCAATAACATGTGAAATAAAATTCAACGACTTTTACACTCAGCAGTACGAGAATTAAAAATACAAAAAGTGTTTTGTGCTAATAATTTTCGCTCAATTCATTGAAAAATTCACCCCAGGTAATTTTGAGATATTTTCAAGATGAAAAATTTCTGAAGAAATGTGAAAATTAAAATGTATAGGAGTCTATCAGAGCAGCCTTAAGTCACTCTCATGCAGGGTTATGGTCTCCAATGAGGCGGACAGAGTAGCACTTAGGAATTGAAACTTCCGTGATGAGTTTTGTTGGTAATAAATGAACTGGTTAAACTGTGGAATACTAGGAAATATCTCAGAGCAAATAAATTTGAGTATCGAAATTGATTTTGGTTGCTAGAGTCTGCTCCAATTGCAATGTAAGGACCACCATCTTTGAAAGAAAAATTTAGGCGTCTCTAACACACGACGTAAATGTCCCATACTAAAAATGAATGGTAAAAAAATTTGACACAATTTTGGTAACGGAACAATGAAATCGAGTAAAAAATTGCCCATCAAATTGCCAAATAAAAAATAAATTGAAATTAAGAGATAATTACAAAAAGAAGGTTACACATTAATTCAACTCAGCCAACAAATGTAGGACATAACCCGAGAGGTTAACTTTTTCATCCGAAAAGTTAAGTGAGTTATTTTATTCTAACTCCGGCGTAGTTCATCAGAGGCAATGACCGTTGCTTCTTACAAGCTCAAGCACCAGACCTTGCCGTTGTATGTAATTTGAGCAATGAATTTCCCTAGCTAAGCTTCGACATCAAAAAAGACGCTATATTAACGGTCATCTTTCAAACCACACGTCAAGAAGACTATAGCTGCAAATCAATTTCTGGTATTCCATTCATTCTTAAATCAGGAAGTCCTCTATGCTTTTCATTCAAAAATTATCACAGATCTCCCATGATATTTGAAGAGCAAGTGTTCCAGTTAAACATTCTTTGCACCCATTCATAAAGTTAATGTCAACAGTTATCGATTATTCACGTGAGATTTGGTTTTCAAAGTTTCGTGGTACTGTGGTGTTCGTTCACATGATGCATTTGAAAAAAATTTTTCCCACAGAAAGTTTGAATGCTACTTGGCTTTTTCTACTAGGTTAAGGAGGTCAACCCTGGCCCCTGCCAGGCCCCTGTCGGTCCGGTGAACTTTTTCCGTTTTGTTGTTGGAAAAGGACCCATGGGTGGTGGACTATTTGGTCCTAAAATTTTATGGCGCTACGGACACTAGATCCCCCTCCCCAGGGGGGGGGGGGG
>JACJUY010000097.1:108090-144555 GCA_014220935.1 Platorchestia sp. MABIK | reverse complement strand
ATGTAAAATTTTCTACCGTACTTCAGTTAGAAATGCTCCAAGGATTCTAAAACTGTGTTTGGTTTTGTTCTAGCATAAAAACTCAATTTCTAGTCTTTTTTTGAAATATCCATAAAAATGTACCAAAAAAAAATTTTTTTCATATTAAAAAAAAATAAGGCCTAAATCGAAAAAGTTACCCAAGGAAAAAAAGTTTACTTTCAACATATACATATAGTGGCCAAATTTCAAACGAATCGGAAGAAAAAAATTGAAATTTTGGGTTGACTTCTTAATGCTCAAGTCAATACGTGAATTGAATTTCATCGACAGGTCAAAGCTCTCCAAAATAGAATTTGAGTTTTTCTACCAATGATTATGGAAAATAAAGGCATGGACGAACGTTTCAAAATTTCTCAGGATCTTTAAAGAGCTCTCAAACGGTGTCGTCATGGGCTTCAAT
Source organism: Platorchestia sp. MABIK (assembly GCA_014220935.1). Taxonomy (NCBI): domain Eukaryota; kingdom Metazoa; phylum Arthropoda; class Malacostraca; order Amphipoda; family Talitridae; genus Platorchestia; species Platorchestia sp. MABIK. Next base: position 144,113 of record JACJUY010000097.1, on the reverse strand, counting down.
TTCAGGGCAGTGATGAAAAATTCCTTCTGTAGTTAGCATACAGCCATCACATGAGGCATCGCGTGTAGGCAGCAGCACGGGGCTTGGGCTTACAAATTCTGTATGAAGCCTAGCTTGCTTCACTTTTAGTATCGCGTTAAAATAAATAGAACCCTCATCACTTGAGGCTTTACTACGTGTTAACCGAGTGCTGGCTCCATAACACCGTGACTATCATGAGCTTCCTCATCCATTATGCACGGCGCGTATCTTGCTCCAATTGTTCTCTATCATCGCTGCTTTGCTGGTCAATCATTTGACTAAGGTAAATGGAATGATTGGAGTTCTGTATGGTTGGTCTGTACCTGCAGCGTTCAGACGTCCGGGGATCAATATGGTGCGGATCATGTAAACCTTAATTTAAAATCGATCTCTTTAAGCGAATGTATTTCCAACGACTCTGTTGCAGACAACTCACTTAGGAAATCCAATAATATTTTATTTCAGTGAACTTTTCTACACAGAGTCTCAAACCTCATTCAAAATAGTGGCTTTATTTTTCTGTCGCAAGGCATGTGGATAAGTGAGTTTTAACTGCTTATAAACGAATGGTTTCTAATTACTCAGAAAACAAAGTTCACAATTATTGTACAAATTACTTGGCGCATGGATAACATTTATTTATAAGGAAAAGAGTGGAGAGGACTACATTGCTTCAATTACTTCCCTGCTTGAAAGTTCTTGCTAAAAAAACGGTTTATTCATGAGATTAACAATTATTGTTGTGTTTTTGACCATGAAATAAAGAGCAGGCTAACACTCAGCGTCAATCACCAGTAAAACTTTCTAACGATGCGAGTAAACAAATGAATTATACTTGATTTATACAAAAATATATATAAGAATGTGATACCGAATAAATTAGATAAATTAGTGAATTGTTCCATCTGCGGAATAACTGCCATTGGAATTACCAATGAACTTTACCACCACTAGCAAACGATACTCAAAGTTATTTCTAATAACTAATACCTCAGAAATATTCTGAAAGAATTTGAATTGTCTGTCAAATCACCCGTTCACCAATTTCCCAAATCGCACTCAGGAGTTAACAGATAGCTACGATTATTATTTGTCTTCAATCATATGACTCAAAACTGCTTTGCTCTTCCTCTACAGAGCTGAAATAATTGACAAAATCAAACTTGGGCACTCACAACGACACGTTACAAAATGTTGAAATGAGTGGAGCCTGAGTACAGCCGCAAGGACTAACTTGCGTAAGGTATCACCAATGTAGGAAACATTTTGGCCAGCTATGGTAAGTAAAATAATTTATTGCAAATGCTAGCGCTTTGTCCCGAATTTCTCCGGAAACTTGCAACAAATCTTTCAGTTCGGTGCATTGTTTCTGAACATCGTCTCACTTGCCAGGCATAATATATAACTTATTCATTGACAACAAGTGGGTTGGAATAGGTTGTATCTGTAGCAGATATGTTTTTTTTAGCATTGTTTCATTTTAGAAGTGAACTGCTGCATAAACGTAAAAGTTTCGAAAAGTATGCCAAACACATTCAATCCTTAGGATTCTGTTCATAACCGAAATCTCAGAGCATTAATTCGCATCAAAATGAATATCAATCTTTTCAGAGACGAATTGGAGAGGGCGTGAATTTATCGCAGCGCTATAGTCTTGAATCTCATAAGCTACAAAACATAGTGTACCTGGTGAGAATTTTCCGGTCATGCATTGGCAATCGGTATATATATATGTAGGGCGAGGACGTGAGAAATTTTTCCATCGTAAATGCACGTGAAAATTTTTCAAAACGTTGAAACTTAAATAAGCATTGAAAGGAACTCGGCATATATTTATTTACCAACCATTTGATTTGTTCGTACAAAATATGGGTAAAGTGTCAGGAGTGTGTAACAATGAAATTTATTTGGTGACGCATGAATTTTTGCACAAGTGATTTCTTCATTCTGGTACTAGAGAAGACGAAATTTTTAGCTAATACAAAGTGTAATATGAATGGGAATCGGAAAATATGTGTCAGTAGAAGACGAGCACTGCAATTGTCTCATCGACCAGGCAATTTGAGGCCTGTCGGGTGGCTGGAAGTAAAGCGCGACGGGGCCTTTGCCTTGAGCTGCAACGAGGCACGCTCTCACGCCTTCCAGCTCTGTGTTTTCCTTCCGTTAGATCCATTTATCTTCTAGCTTCCTGTTGTGTAGTGTGTTTCTTTAGTTCAGTTGCAGGTCTGTTTTAGAATATGCCTTCAGAGAATTTGAAGCTAAAGTCAGTTTTGAAGAATGTTGGGATACTTTCCATGTCCAGAATAGAGAAAAATCAATTTGTCTTCGGCAAACATTCCTGCGATTCTCGACTTTTTGCCATAAGTCTAAGGGGGCAAAGACTGCACGTCACAAATGAACATGAGCCTCATCACTCATTAGCCTCATCATATTTGTACTGTATTACACTTTTGACGAACGTGTTGTTTATGTTTTATAGGTGTACTCTTTTTTTCTTCGATACTCCTGATGTGCTACATTTTTTAAGGAATGTAACCCATTTCTTGACATGGAGCTCAGAAATGATTGAACTAAATCGTGTTTAATTAATTGTATATCACCGGGCATTCGCCATAAAATCGTTAGTTTATATGCCGGCTTATTTCACGTGAGCTGCATGTGTTGTTCCCCGTATGCAACTGTGAAATAAAACATAAATTCGGCTTAAGTAGGTTCATTTATTATGTATGTGTGAGCAATTCAGGGTGTGTTGGGCAACGAGGGGTCGACTTCGGGAATTGGGGATCTAAACTTGAATCGCATACTGACGTGATCTAAAAGGACCTAACATAACTCAGTCTAACCTATTTAAATCGATTTATTAGAATGATCTATCGCGCATTTTCGATAAGGTGACGTCACTCATGACGTCATCATGACATCAACTGACTGTTTAACACATTTTTAGGTCACTTAGAAATTTTTCGTGCCTGCGATTTTTTTTAATTGAGATAGAGTATTAAAATTACTTTGAACAAACGGGGAAAATTGAGGCGATGTGGTCGAACATCTTTGGATCGTAAATGTGTCAACAAAATTTGGGCCAAGAAAATACAGCAGTTCATTTTGAGCAGCCACCTAATGCTGCAATGTACGGACCGACAAGCCTTCAAATGTTGATCGGCAACAAATTTATAGACTTGTACGCTTACGTTTGACATTCTACTTTCCTTAATTTCTTTTTGTGTCGACTCACGTTTTCACAGAGTACATAGAAATTGCAATGACGGAGTATATTACTCACAAAATGCTGATTTTTCTGTATGTTTTCTTCTCCTTGGAGTTGTTACAAATTTTGTTAAACATTTCAAACATGATCGTCAAATAAATATGTCTGCTATTTATAAATTCAGTTATTTTATTCAAATAATTTTACTCCTCACTTAAACCCAGGTCAAGCCTTACAGATAACAATATTTATGAAAAAAAAATTAATTTGTCTTTTCGGCAGTCTGTCTTCATCAAATTCAATTTCGTCACGGAAATTCGAAGATAATTTCTGCAAACGGCGCAACAATTAAAACTCTATGCAAAAAATTCTATGCAATAATGCTCAATTGTAATCCCAAGATGCAGGAGTTCTTTTGAGCAAGCGAGCCGTCAGGTCCGGCTGTAGGAAGACAGTAAATCCGAGACAACTCCATCTGTCCATCTGTATCTTTCCCTCTACTCTATTCTAGCGCCTCATCCTAGTCTAAAAAGTACACCGAAGTCAGACGTGAATCGTCTGTCAACCACTTTATTTTGGGTGGCTTGAATCGACGGAGCGGGAACAGATTATGTCTCATAAATATTGTTTTCTAAATGTGAAAACTCCCAAACGAAACAAAGTACAGCTATAATTTTGCCTGTCTTCTGATGAATCTTTATCACAATGAGAGTATCATTATCATCCTCATGAGGCGATTTACCCCAACGCGCTATCAAACCGATAATTTGCTAGTGGCAATTTGGAAAAGAAACAAATTTCAGAACAGCTTCTGTTACTGGGCTTAATTGGAGACTGACCCCTGCATGTGGCACCGCGGGCAGCCGAGGTACAGGGCTCTAATGACGTCCATTTGTGCAGGTTCAACAACACAGACTCAAAAATAGACTTCATGTGCTGCAAAGCTCGAGATCATTTCAAATTGGCATTGGTTTGCACCACTGTTCGCTGAGATTCAGAAGGAAGCATCTGCTTAATTTAAAGAAATGAATCTTGATCACGAAATAGTTTCTAACGTAACTCAAAAGTGCTTAGAATTCTCTTCCTTATTTTTAAATTATGAAATGATGACGTGATTGCGTCAGAAGCCATTTCCAAACGTATAAAAAAGTGTTCTCAAAATTCAGATGAGAAAATGCTGAGAAAACATCTTCTTTTAATTGCAAATGTTTTGTGAGTTCAACACTGTCGTTTGTTTATAATTAAGATATAAGTTAAGGTAGTAAATTATGAAATTGTCATGGAGCAAAATTCTAAAACGTTTTCAAATCTAAATTTTCTGCATCTAAGTATTTTCGTTGTTTATAAGAATCTCCCGGATATGGAACAAAAGAATAACATGGTTCACTAAAACAATTCTTAAACCTCAAAGTTTATGGGGAACCCAAATTTTTCCTTGCAAGTGAATGTTCGGGTTGAACGTCAGGAGCTAACCAACGACGGCGAGGAACAGGAACTCAAACTTGTTGGGACTAGGATTTATTTGACAAAAGAGCAAAAAAGAGTTCCTCAATTTTTGGCCACGATGAATGCAGAGCTCATTCTAGGACTGCAGACTAAAATATTAACACTTTGGCCACGTCAACCTGGATTCGCTGGCAGTCGCTCGAGCAAAACCTTATATCTGAGGTGGTTGCGAGCTGTTGCTGTTAAATCAATGATATAGTCAGAACACTCAGAGGAGCGCCGCATGCTCGTCTGTCACGCAAATGATAAGCAAGAGTCCAAAGGAAGACCAGACGCTCTTCAGTACGTAAATCATGCTCCGACTATTTCATTAATCTGGAGAATGATGAGTCCGGCACAATTTGTTCTCGATTGTATCTGTGTGTCTTAGCCATAATTTTGTCAGCAGAATAAATGGGCGAGTGGCAAATTGCGCCGGAGCTCAGCGCGCTCAGTGCCTCGCACTTGCCGGTCGGGCAGAAAGACTGTCTAGAAAAGCAAGTGCCCGAGTGCCTTGATATACAGGGTGATCATCTTAAGAGAATACAATATGAAAAATTATCGTAATTACCTATTCGTCTAAAAGGCAGCTGCATCATCAAGAAAATACTAAAGCCTTATGGTGACCTCCAGGTGTTGGAAGTATTCTGTAATTGCATCAATCGTAAATACGTAATGAAGGCCATGAAAGAAAAACCTCCTATAAAACTGTTCATGCGAATGCTTCATACCTAGACCTATTCAACAGATTGAATCTATGTTGCCTATCTATATATGAGACAATTTTAAAGACATTGAGTAAGTGATATCAAAACAATTTGGGCAACTAATATAAAATGATACGGCATCATATGATTGGCTACATAATGTGATCACAGCAAGCCATACAATGACAATCTTAATGCCAATCAAGAAAAAATTGAAAATATCTTCAGGAATGTCAGTATTTTCGAGCAACAGAAAACTTTCAGAAGTGCAGCAAAGTTGACTGAAGGTCACGAAATTATTCGGAAATTTCCGTGACTGTGAGCTTACGGTTGTGTAGCTCAGAAAGTAGCTTCAATAGTTAGTTAATTACGTATACTAGCTGCAAATTAGTGAAACATATTTACAAACTAGAAGCGAATATGAAAAAAATTTTTGGATCAAAAATGTTTGCTCTGATATTATTTGTCAAAAGCGTGAACCGTTGAGAACGTTTGCACATCATTAGGTATTTTTTCATTTGTATTTTTAGGGTGCTTTATTAGAGGACCTTACCAATCATACCTCTGAAATATATTTGGTCAACATGCTTTAAATTTAAATCCAGTGAGATTTTTCCTCATGGAGAGTTGTAGGTCAACTCTAATAGCCCGATCATAGAGCTAAATTTAGCTTTGAAAATTTATGACGAAATAACCCTCAACCTCTAGCTATACCTTGCAGCTGAAGAAAAGAACAAATGATGAACACAAATATTGTGGAAATTGCGACTTTAATTCCTTCAACGTTACACTGTTACACTCGTAAACACCACCATAATTGTCTCTTACATTCAGTTAGGGTTTATTGAGAGAAATCTTGCTACTATTTAGTACCTTGTTTTGTAAAGTACCTGTGAATTTGTTTCCAGAAATACTAAATAATTATGTTGCGTGCTCAGGAGCCATAAGCGTCGAGTGAAGTTTTATTCGGCTGTGAGACATTTAAAAAATCTCTGCATTTATTTTCACTTGGAATTTTTCATCAAGTAGGAAATCCAAAGAGCTCCTTAGTACAGGTATGTGCACCAAATATAGCTTGTGCTGTGTTCCTCAAACGTCCTCATTTGCTATGAATGCTCTGGCCATCCGCTGTTCAGTTTGTTCAATCAGTGATGTCAAGTCGAAGTATAAGTTCAGCTCATTTTTTCGAATTTTATTAGTTGTACGTTTTTTTTGAAATTTTAATTAATTTCCAATCTCAGACACGATCATTGCATTTGACAACAGTGCGCCTGTTCTATAAAGCCTCCTTCATGATGTGCTTGCGTCAAAGAAATGTTCCCCCTAATTTTTGACTCGCTACCTGGAATGCAGGTAGCTAAAAAATTGTCTATGCTTTGGGAGAGAAGAAAATGAGACTGCTCATTAACCGAGCTGTAGGGCAAGGGCAGATGGGACTGTATTTTCTAACCACTCAATGATTCTCCCACTGAGTCATTCACGCGCAAATTCTTGACGAAAGATCGAAATGCTTCTCCGATCAGCAAATGCTTTACGTTTTGTTTCTAGGGCTGGGATTTGTATAATAATACACTAAGAGGATCTTTTTTATAATCTTCTTAAATGTTTTGTGCGGCTGTGTTTGTACTTTATTTATCTAAAACTTGAAAAGCACAATATACTAATAAATTTGTGGCTCCATTTGCAATGAATAATAAAGAGAAAAAACGAACCAAAGATAACACAAAACAGAATATTATTTGTTTAGCTATGTTTTTATCGGATTCCTCAATAAACACCTGTATTAAAAACAGCCGTGTTTAAAAATATTATAACTCCAAAATAAGTATTGTTTATAAGTATTTGGAGAAAATTTCTCCAGAAAAAACAGCAAGTGGAGTAGCCAGACAGAAAAGCGAACATTTATTGCTGGCTGTACTCGTGCTGTTGAGATGATGTAAAATGTTTGAAAATCCGGCCCATGCTCTTCATCTTGTCTTAACTCGACGTCTCAACCGCACATGCACATGTTGGGTCCCTCAGAAAATCTCCTTCAAGACTTTTGGAGCGTCCAGTTTTTTGCTCCTCGTGGCTTTATTTCAAATTTCAGTTATCAAGTAATACCAAATCCCTTCAAATTTAGTCACTCACGTGGCCTTAGTTGAACCCTCTATCAAAAAGTACTTCAGATGATCTTGGCTAAAATTGAACAATTCTAACGTAGTCTTGGATGGAAGTTTAAAAAAAGGGAGATTATATTCGTAAAAGGTCTCTGAACATCTATTGATATGATTAACATCGCGCAAACAAACATGTCACAGTGAAAACTTTACAACCGTTCAATTATTCAACAACAAAGAGGGACCATTCAAACTTACTATGAAGGTGATACACAAACCAACCAATGCATGAAGAATTGTTTCGAATGTACTCAGGGGAAAAAAATCCCATCGAACATCACGTGGTTGTTTCAATTGAAATTTAAACTCGTTCATTAGTTGGCGCCTATACCAGAAGCTTACTCGTGTGTATGCTCACGCAAATATTGTAAACGCATCGAAAAACACAAGAAATTACGTTAAGAGCTCTTCGCAAAATCTAAAGAACGCATTGTTCTAGCCGGAAAATATTGATTATCAAACATTCCGGCTGACCCGTCCCCGTCAGATATAAATCAGCTAAATTTCAACTACGTAGCCCTAGCTTGAAATCAGACTCAAATGACCCCAGCTGGAACTTCAACAACAGGGTTGGACGGCAGTGAGACTGACTGCTCGCAGTGCAGAGCTCACTTGTTTTGAAGCCCCTGCGAAACACACAATATTTTTCTGCAACGCTTGGTGATCGATGGAAGAACATCGGATGCTTGGATGAAGCCGCCCAGTCGCCGCTCTAGTAAAGGGCACACGAAAGTGGATCTTGATTTACTGCAGATCGCTCCTGGTAAATGTTTTTTGAACAATAATCGTCGAGGACACTTTAAACGTATAGGCTAAGTCACACGACAGAAATACATTTCTGTACAGTCACCCAAATTGGAAACACATTCTGTTGAATGTGTTTTGCAGGTGTGAGTCTCGCGATCTCTCGACGTATAGGAGTAGTTTAGAGATTGTCTTTCAAGAGTTGGTTCTTAGGCTACCTTTTCGTAAATTTGCTCAATGAGACAGTAAGCGTACTGAAATTGTTACAGAAAGCAAATTCTGTGAAGGCCCTGAAATGATAGATTTCTATTTACTTTGCCGTTAGCGTTTTTTTTGTTCACTGAATTCGTACAAACGTAAGAATACTTATAAATTTTAGAATGAAAAAGCAAGATAGGGTGAGATTGCTCGATTGCATCAGTACATAATAAAGTTCGAACTTGAATTACGTTTTTACTCAAGCCTTCCTTGAGAGCACTGTACAAATAAAGAAATCGAAATATTGCTGCCGTTGAAAATACGCTTCAGCCCATGCGTGTGACCGGCTTGGTGTGCCACTGATGCTACATGATGAAGTAAATTACCGCACTCGATCACAGTGGAAAAATTACAGGTGCAATGTCGAGATATAGGTATTTCATACAGGCCATTCTTTGTCGGGGAAGGAACTAAAATTGCATTCAAAAAGCGTGATGTGCAACCATCCAAACTGGTTTAGAGAGAGAAAATAATTTACGTAACCTGGATTCATTTATAAACCTGAAGAAAACGCATGAATTAGGAACCTCTTGAAACTGGGAAAATGAGTTACAATTCACATATTACATTAGTATTAGAACCATGAGACAAATCTACTGTTTGTACAGAACATGTTATTTTGAACGAACAATTGTTGCACTATTGAGAAGTGATAAATGTAAAACTTCTGTCCACACACTACATATACAAGCCGCGGTGAATATCACCATTAATTTCACGGAGAACATCACCGCTATTTTTAGTCTCGAAAGAGATCATTGGAGTTGATAAATTTTAGAGCAACATGACTGACTCAGCGTTATGTTGGTTTTTTGTACGCAATATCTAAGCGTCATGTTAGCGTTATATTAGCGTTGTGTTGACGTAATGTTAGCGTTGTTGTGACGTAATGCATGCGTTATGTAATCGACGAGTGGGCGTTATGCTGACGTAATGTTACACTATGTTAGCATCATGTACGTTGCGTTAGAGTTGTGCTAACGTAATCTTAGCGTTGTGACCCTAGCGTAATCCTAGCGTTGTAATGTTAGAGTTACATTATCAGCGTTTTAGCGACATATTGGCAAAATGTTAACGTTTAGTTAGCTGTGCTTTAGAATTGTGTTAATCTTATACTATAGTTGTTTTAATCTTAACTTAGTGTTATGTTAGAGTCAAGTTAGACATGTTATCATTGCGTTATCATCTTGTTACTGTTTTGTTACCTTTGCGTGATTGTTGTGTTAGGGTTACGTAAGCCCTCTGTTAGCGTTGTGTTTGTGTTGTGCTAGCGTTGTGTTAGCGTTGTGCTAGCTTTGTGTTAGTATTGTGTTAGCTTTGTGTTATCGTTGTGCTAACGTTGTTTTAACGTTGTCTTAAAGTTGTTCTACCGTTATGCAAACCTTGTATTGATGTTATGCAAGCGTTGTATTAGTGTTGCGTTAGCGTTATGCAAACGTTGTAATAATATTTTGCTAAGGTCGTATTAGGGTTGTTCATCAAAAAATGTCGGACGTTGTAGAATCCCTCGTACGTGGACAACTTCATCATAATGCGATGAAGCTGCCCACTGCAAAGCAGTGAATCTGCTCGTTGTGAAACAGCTCAATGCGAGACAGTGAAACAGCTCATTGTACAACAGTGAAACAGCTCACTGCGCAACAGTGAAACTGATCACTGCGCAACAGTGAAACAGCTCACGGCGCAACAGTGAAACTGATCACTGCGCAACCGCGACCATCACAAAGAAGTGCGTTGATGAGAGCGCTGCCGACAGCGGCTGCGGTTGCCTCCACTCCAGCTCGATGATTGCACAGAATGTCAGCGCGCTCGCGTCGGCCAACTGATCAGAAAAACCTGGTAATTACGCGTAAAGGTTACAGTTTCCTGCGAACGTTGGTAGGCACCTGGCGCGGTGCAGGCCTGGGGTTTGGAAATAGCTTGGAATAAACAATTTAAATCATGACAAACAATGTTTGTTGCAAATAAGTACGAACATAGAATGAAATTGTTTTGAAAATGTAAAGATATTCCACTAACTCTACACGTGAATATGAGTCAAGTGTTTCTTCTTATTTGTGCCACTACAAATGAATAGAAACATATTTCCGATCCTGGACCCCAGTTTTCATTGTTCATTTTGCTGCAATTAAGAAGAGGTTACTAGGTTTAACTAACTGCAAAAAATTTGAAACTTTATTCGTGTTTATAGGTAGAAAAATTGGAAATAAAAGTTAGGTGTTGATTTTAGTTGGAGAGTGCTGACCTAACAATGTCGAAATGCAGTACTCTCATATTATTCAGGGGAAATTCTTAAAAATTATTCATTATTTACGGTAATTATAAGGGAAGATATATATGTTTAGATAGGAAATGAAAATGCGCAAATAATTTTGAAATTTAAAAAAATCTTAACTTTGTATCATGGCCAAATTTTGAACGTAAATTAAAATATTGTTTGAAACCACTTTCTAACTAAAAAAATGCTTTAAGTATCCTGTGCAATTTTATTCTTTATATTTTTTGACGCAGCCTATTCTCGTCAATACATTCGGATATGAGTGATGAACGTTCAGGTATAGCGTTGAACTACGTAGCTCATGTAACACTATTTAAAGGTCAGTGAAAGTCACGTTGCTGAAGTGGCCATAGCTAAAATATATCACATCCAGCAACTGTTCAACGAACTTTCAACTACCGAAAACCATTTTCCCAATGGCTCTCCTTGAAGTTCCATTAATTATAAAATTATCGAAGCATCAAGAAAAGGTTAAGACAAAGTGCGCCGAGATCAGCTTGGAAATTGGCCATAAAAATGGGCGTGAATGAAAAACTGTATTGTACACTGTCTATAAAACTGAAAACTATAAAATACAGTATTAAAATTTCGCCTTGCAAAACTTAAAAGCGTCTTTAATTTACAGATCTTCAGAGGAAAATTAAGTGGCTAGGAAAGAGATTTTTCTGAACAAGTTTACGGAGAAGTTACTGACGGATGACATCTTAATTTTACATGAAAAACTTTCTATTGTTGAAGCGAAAGTCAGTTACAAATATAATAGAGTACTACGAAAGTCCCTTAATCATATTCCAGATTCTCAAAGAACAAATTTAGCCGTCAGAAACACGCGTCAGTCGTGGTGTGAGATATCAATTCCCGACTACAAAAATTCAAAGATATTGACTTTACCCTGGAAATAATGTGGCGGTTTTCAATAAGATTTTGCTCTGAAATGAAATTTTAAAATCTGGGTGCCAGCCATAGAGGCAAGAATCAATATTAGCATGCGTGAACTGATCATGTACTCGAATCCTTTTCACACGAGTATTCTGAACTTTGAATAAGGCGCATGTTCAATCAATCTTTGATTCATAAAACAATGTTATTTAGCAATGTATCCACTCCCCGAATGTTAACTACCGATGTGTAACTACACTTACCTTCATAATGCAGAAGAGACATTAGTACTGTCGTATATTTGTATATTTCATTACCTGATATTGGTGTTCCATCAACAGTTCCCCAAACACAAGAGACGAAATCAAATTAAGTGGAAATAAAGATTTGAAGAAATTGTAATATTTTGAGCTTTTTGCTGCTATGAGAACGCGCACTCGTTCTTGCGTGTTGGTGGCATCATCAACACGGCGGAACTTCGCATCTTTTGCCTGTGAGAGAATTCCTCCGCTCTCGTGAAGCACGAAGTAGAGAAGGGAGATAAACTGAGTTGTCAACAGAGGGCAGCCTAGGTGGCAGATGAGATTTTACAGCCGGCTGCACCGAAGCTGCAATTTAAAATGATAAAAAAATTAGGCCTGATCCTCCACCACAACATGCCATACCTGGGCTAACATTCTAAAAAGCATGTATAATTCCCTTCATATACGCAGTTTTCCATACTCAGGTTGCTTTTCACACGAATGTTTTTTTTGTGCTTTTTGGGGTCTAACAACTTTTACTTTATCAGTAATTATTCTCCAGAATTCACATGCTGTCTCAATGATATCATTGATGTCTAATTTTTCAAATTTGTCTGAATTATTAATGTTTAAATTCCTCTCCCATTAACACAAATTTCAAACGTTATTTAAATTAATGAAAAATTTGACTTTAGTTTAGAAACGTTAGCATGTCGAAGAAATTATTCGAGTCCACTGCAAAATTATCACAGTTGCTCTATTTACTTCTGGACTTTTTTACAGAGGCTTCTATAAGCAAGTACTTGAATCCACACCAGAGACTTCCTCAGGAGTATTCCTGGCTGCCGTCGTTGAAGCCAGACGATTAACAAATGGAATTTTGTAAGGATGTTCCGTTGCTGAAGTTTCAGAAAACGTTTTCTGGATGATGTTTTAATTGAAGTTACGAAATAAAAGGTTTAAAATAGGCAGCAACAAAATGGGTATATAATTCATGAAATATCAAAAACATATTAATATATACTCGTATATACACAGCTTCGATAAGGATACCACAATTTTACTATTAGATCACGCTGCTCCATGCACACACCGGACATGCTGCACCACGCACACACCGGACATGCTGCACCACGCACACAGCGGACATGCTGCACCACGCACACACCGGACATGCTGCACCACGCACACACCGGACATGCTGCACCACGAACACACCGGACATGCTGCACCACGCACACACCGGACATGCTGCACCACGCACACACCGGACATGCTGCACCATGCAGACCACCATACGCTCGGGTGTGCGGAGATCACGATGTGACCAGCTAAGCGCAGTGACCACGTGTGCGGGGCCCGGGGCTGCCCAGCCAATATTGTAGGGCCCAGTACTGGCGCACGCGGGCCCAATCAGCTGCCTGGGCCCCATAATGACACCCAAATTATCTGCGCTGGGCCATCAGCGACAAGCACGGACACCACGCACGTATGTATATGTGCACTCCACCGCAGCTGCCCTCTTCCCACGCAGCCAGTCAATAAGAGCGCTGTACAGCTACTCCTGCAAACCTACGTGCGGTACAGTCACCAACATCTTTGTGTAGTTACGGCTGACTTCGGTGCCTTGTGTGGACACAATTCTATGACTGGTTTTTAAAATAAATATGAGAACTGTTGAATTCACTCTCTTGTCCAGGGAAAGGTTTCTAATGCCGTGAAATGTCGAATCAATATTTTTTGAGGTAGTTTACTATTAACACCGCATTCAGAGAACTTAGTGACAAACGAGTGGCTGTTGTTCAACTACTGTATGTTGTGCAGGTATGTTGAAGCAAACTTCAATCAAGTTTACTCCGTCTAACTTTTTTTTCCGAGGTATCTGTGATTTCACCCGTCGAGCGCAGAGGCTAAACATGGGCAGCTAAATTCTTAGATGCCTCGGCGAAAAAATTAGACCGGATAAGGGAGCGCCCAAATCACCAGTGTATCATACTCTGCGTCGGTTCTACGAAGTTGAAACTATCAAAGAGCTCGAACTTCTCGCTCTTCCAAGATTATCAGAACCGTCAAACAAAGGCAAGACGAAACCCATAGAAATCGATAATGAAATTAGCCATCAAACTAATTATTAACGAAAAACTTTGAGAAACATTGTCGAGAAATGACTTAAAATTGTTACCACTTGTATCAGCGGCTTAGAAAAGCGACTGGCAAAACTCAATGGATTACGTTATTTTTTGCAAATGAGCTTCTTTAGCTGACTACATTCAGTTTCAAAGACACATTCAAGATTAACACGTAATTTTCCAAGATAACGTTGCATGCGAGTAATTACAGCTAGTAGGATATTCACCTCAGTAAGGGTTCTTTCAGCTCAGAAATATTTTGTCGACATTTTTACGTACAGTATTTTAAGCATAAGTATTTTTTCGAAACTAGAACTAAGGTATTTATTGATTTATCTATTTTCTGGTGGCATAGCCACCAATTGAGTTATAATGTGCTACATTTAATTAATAACAAGAGGTTAACGCAAGTCAAAGGCTGAGGCAAAATTTTTTTTGAACAAGTTCGAGAAGGGTAGGTGCCCAGCTGAAGTCAGGTTTTCGGATGAGAAGCACGTCACAGTTGAGGAGGACTCAACTACTTGAATGATGGTGCTGAGCGTTGTGAGCTACACAGCCGCTTGGAGAACTGCATTCACGCGCTTAAAATCCTTCTCGATTATGGTGTAATCCTGACTCGTTTTTGTTAAACAGACTGCGTTAACGATCGCAAACGTTCACATGAAATTTGTAATTTTTACTACTACGCTTAGGGGAGAAAAAATTATTTCAAAAACAACCCTTTTATTTTCCAATAAGATGCGGCGCGCTCTCACTCGTCAGACAAGCCAAGAGAGAAACATGATCGTTTGTCAATGATTTAAAGTGAAAAAAATATCTCCTTCTCATTTTTTGGTTTGCGCTCATTGGATTTTTTCTCTTCGGTGCTCTGGAGTTTGAAGCCTTCGCTTTTGTCACACAACTGCTTTTTAAAAAGACATCGGATAAAACTGCTCATGAAATACCACGTAATTGCTCATATCGTTTATCCGCAATGCTATACTACTCAATGCGATATAATGTCTATAAAATAAAATTGTGTTGGAGAGGGATTTGCTGAACATAATTAGCGATAACGTAGATAGAAGCCCTAATTTGATTTAGCGTAATAACAGTTTTTTTAATTTTTCAGGTTGAAATGAGGATTTATTAATTTTTGTTGTAAGTCTCAACTAGGTGCTCGTCGATCCTCATCATGTATGTACTCGTACATGCAATGTGCTGGAAGTCACATTACTGCTACGATCCGCTGCACTGCTGGTGTGCATGATATACAAGCAGAACAGTTATACACAGCCATGCACAAAACAGCCCTAAAGTCCCTTTGTTAGGAGTGCAGTAACCACAGAAATGCAAAACTTTGTTCAGTATCGTGATCCACTGCGCTTGTTATCTTTGTCTCTACTCCAGTGAGTTGAGCTACAAATTTCCATCAACTGCTCCTAAACTAGGAAACTCAAATAAACGAAGCCTGTGAAAAATTCCTCAACATTCACAGCTCCCGGTTTTGGTGTGTGATTCCGAAGTGGTGATAAAAACATCGTGGAAACCAGTGTCAAAGTTGCGTCATATATTTTTAAGTTATTGAATTTTGATGGATTAAAAAAACTGCATCAATGTTTTACTACAATAGCTAAAACACTGCAAATCTTAGTCACTTAACTCGTGAGAATAAATGAGCTAAATGCTTTTCGCCACCAAAACTGATGAAAATTTGAAAATCTCTTTAAGTTCATTTTTTGGAAATCGTTCAACCGTGAGAAGAGAACACAAAATGTCAAAAAGAAAAAGTCTTGGTCACACCTTGGTTTTCTGGACCACCATCATTCGTTGCGTTGATCAAGTAAACTAATGAGCTCCTGAGATGTTGGTGAGCCCCAGCTTTGCAGGCCACCTACCCCTCTCATTGTGAGCACTGTGCAGGTAGTGTGCAGGGAAAATTCTTAGTGATACTGCCGCTGCTTGTTATCAGACTGAACTATACTTTTGACAGTAATATTGTATATAAAGATGCAACCGCATCGTCAATATATTCTTGATGGAAGGAATGACTTCTCTGATGAATAACTCAATTGGCGCATGTTTCACTGATGCTGTTTAAATTTTCCTATTGTTCTTATCTCCGAAAAAAACAGACGCATGTTTCACTGATGCTGTTCAAATTTTTCAATTGTTCTCATCTCCGAAAAAAACAGACGCATGTTTCACTGATGCTGTTCAAATTTTTCTATTGTACTTATCTCCGAAAAAACAGACGCATGTTTCACTGACGCTGTTCAAATTTTTCTATTGTACTTATCTCCGAAAAAACTCAGAAGGGGCTGTTTGGGAGATTTACCCATCTTAAGTCGACACTTTGGTAGAAGTCAATCGGTTTTGGCGTAATGTTTTTGCATCTTTTCTCCTGTTGGAAGTGAAAAATTTTGCATCGGTAAATTGCTTAAATCGCCGAAGGAATCCCTCACTGACTTCCTTTCATGGGCTTAGCCGAAGCTGAATCATGTCATCAATTTTGGCGAGTTCGATTTTAAATTCTGATTAAATGATTATTAATAATAACTCTTACTTGTCAAGTTTCACCCTTCACTATACGCAATGCACCATGCAAGCTAAACCTCACCATAAAGTTAATGACCACCAGCTGTAGACGATTTAAAAAACATTATGTTTTATATTTAAAGTACATTGTGAATATAAGTTATGCTTTTGATTTTTTTTCGGTGAGAATTCACTCAGATCTTCAAAATGAGAGAAAAGTCGCTCGGAGTCACCGCACTTCCTCGGACTGCACGCGCTGATGCTCCACCGGCCGGCGCCGGCAACGCTCGGCTAGTGGTCGTTTTCTTCAATATTTACAAGTGTAGGTCACTTCTTCATTCATGAATAGATTTATTTGTTCATGCATGATTCACAGAAATGCTTGAGGAGGGTCATGGCCGAGTATAAAATATTTAAATGTCCATCACACTTCATCGATTTTGAAATAATTCCTGTCTGCCTCGCTAATGATTTTTCCTTTGTTGCTGCAAGGCCGCGGTGGTAAAAAATACAGAGTTCAATTTTTTGGGCCACTGGCTGTGGTTAAGCACATAAATTGGTCTTTTTACTCCCTTCCTATATCCGGGTATTGGTTTTTTGTTACTTAGCAATAAAACGGCTGTGAATAAATCCAAATGACCGTCGTCAACGACTGCCCTACTGAACTTCTAACGCGAGGTTATATTAAAGCTCCCTCTCACAAACACAAGAAATGAAATGCTGTAGAGTTACTCTTTTTTCCTGTCTTCAATTTGAGTATGAGAGTTCTTTGGTTAATGCGCTAAAAATGAACTGCTACACATCTTTCGAGGGCATTTCATCAATCGTATTAACACACTATAAAATTATTGGTGGATGTATTCTATTTTATTCCTCTCTAGTGTACGTGCTGTGGTCTAGAATTAGTAGCTACTCGTATCATGGTATTTTTAATTACTTTCAATGTGATACAAATATAATAATTTAAAATAAATTTTGAATTATACGTATAACAATTTAATTTACACTTCAAATCAAAACCAAGTCCTAACCCAGTCTAACTTTTTCACCGCCTGCATGCATGTTTTTTGCCGCCTATAAGAGATTTAATCACGTAGGCGATTAGACTGGTTAGACTGGGGGAAAAAGTTAGACTGGGTAAGATGCTTTCCTATTGAGAAGAATGATGTTCAGCTTAGTCAGTGCTTCTACCAGCCTCATGTATGAAATTTACGACAAAGTCAAGCGCAAAATGAGAAAAGGAAGTCTATTTAAATAGCAGCACACTCAATTGAGAACTAATTTTACAACAGAGAGAAAAACCTCAAGAAAAACTAGGTAAATACAGAGGAGTGTTTGCCTCATAACACACAAGAAAACTGCCTGCTAGAATCCAGAGGCATGCTTTGAAATTTGAAAGATAGACACTTGATTTTTGGGAAAGTCTGGAAATGAAAATCATGCATCGTTCAAACTAATACACCGGTCCTCTTTTGAATAAAATTCACTCAAGAGTATTTGTTATTTGTTACGGTTTGTTGAATTATGATATAAGGAATTTAGCGTTTGATTATTAATAATTTATTAATGTGTTATCGATAATTATTAGGAATAGTTTTTCGAAGAACGAGGTGACTTCTTTGGGTGTTGGTTGTGAATCGAATCCTTGAGCGTTTACTGGCTTCCTGTGATGGTAAACACACAAAATAGTTCAACTTTAGCCGTCAAATTGAATTGTGCGGATTATTTCTCAAACAAAAATTTTTTGTGCGCATTGGTAGTAGCTTTTTGGGATTGGTGCGCTAGTTGTAAACGCACGATGATTGAGACGCCAGGTTTTGGCGTCCACTGCAGAGATTCGACTCAACGCCAACATCGAACCCTGCTCCAGCAAAACTTGCAATAAATGAAACTGTACTGGACAAACCTTGGTACAAAACGACCTCATCTTATGGCACACCATGCATAAGACCGCGATTTTCCAGCGTTTCCCGGCAACGCTAGAATGATTCCTATAGCTAACACGATCGAGCGATTTCTACAGTCGTACTTTGCTGTCCAACTGTAGAAATTTTTTATTAAATATGTAAAAAATGATTACATGTTTTATAGAAGAAACACGATGCAAAAAAATGTGTATCAAACGTTTTAGAACTATGACCGGAAAACGAAGGAAAGAACTCGAGAGAACGTCAGGTACTCGTATACTGAAGGATTGGCATAGAAGGGACGGGATCCGTTCATCCATGAAAGGGAGAAAAATGAAATTGGAAAGTTACAAGGATTTGAAAAATGTTTCATGTCAAGTAACAAGCCAGTAAGATGCACTGGTATTGTATATTCCATACTCAAGCCAAGAGAAAAGTGCAGGGCGAAAAACTACCTTTCGAATAAATGCAAAATTTCAAAACCATTGGCGCTTCACATTCTTATAGTCTTAAAACGCACTCATAGTCATCTTGTGACAGTATTCATTTAGTCGCTCCGTGTTCAGTCGTCTTGTTATCCAACAGAAGCTCATAACGTAATCCCTGAACAGTTACTCAAACCGTAAAATTGACCTGTTCACTAACCCTCGCTATAGAAAGTTACAATAATAGCTCACTACGAAAACCTTCATATCAGACAACCACCATTTTACAGGAAATTTCAACAAAAATGTACTTTTTCATCTGTTTAAGACGATGGACGGGGGAAAGTTTCACCACATACTGAATTTTGTATTGTGTACATGTCTGAATTTTAGGCAAGTGTGACATACTCAGTTCCTAAACGCATTCATTTTGATGTCACTGTTTTTCTTCTTATTTAAAATGTTTTCTCTCATAGCGACACCATGGGTGGGATTGTATTGAGCTTTCCCTTTTGTCGGCTTATTTGTAGTGCTAGAGAGATTTTCATTCAAAACTTTTACGGTTAGTGTTCTTGAAATGATCTTCAAGAGACCAGGTAGGAACACATATTTGTCAGGCTCATACTGGGTGTTTGTAAAATATTAGTCCTGGGGGGCTGAAATATGTTTCATTAAAAAAGTGTAGGATTTAAAGTTTTTCTTTATATTGATAATTTTGTCTATTTGGTATTTCAGTGGCACGGAAACCAGAACTAACATGGTAAGGATTTTAATTAACGATGAAAAAACGAAATCAGTGAGAAAATTGTCTGCTGAGACACAGGTAAAGAAAAGCACTGTTCATTTTCTTCTCAACAAAGAAATTCATTTCAAACGATGTAAAATGCAATGTCATCAAGAAAACTCCCAGCAGAATAAAGATCTGAGGCTATAATTTTGCCTCAGAATAAAAAACATGAGCAGTTCTGATCAAATATTCTTGGTTGAAATAATTTTTTGTGATGAATGTCACATTTCTTTAAAAGGTATGCCAAGTAGACAGAATTATAAAAATAAAATTTTAAATCCTATACTCTTTTCAATGCAACCTATTTCAGCCTTCCAGCACTAGTATTTTACAGACTACGGAATTATAAATCGGCTTCTTTTTTAGCGGACACCCTGTAGACATTTTATAATGATGACTTTCACTTCACAGAAAATAATCTGCCCTACGCCAGAGATAAGATTCCTGTATAATTTTTTGTCGTGGCATCTCAAAATTGTAGACTTCTGTGAACTTTGAAGTTCTGACATGCTACGAGAGAGCTAATTTAGGATATTTCAGTTGCTGTACTCCATGGACCTTCCAGTTCCGAGTCAACTGCACAGATCCGTCGTCAGTCCTCGCCAATTCTGACGCAGACGCTTTTTGGGTGACAGTTTCTTTCTGACTCTGGCGTGGTGTTGGTTTTTTTGTCTCTTCTGCTGCTGAATATTTGATCGGAAGCTCCGGGCCAGCGCCACACAGAAAAGCACTGCCACACCTCACCCTGACTGCCTAGCTGCCTCTCAGGCAAGACAGCTGAGCTTGGCGTCTCCCACTGTTTGTTTAACACTGTTATAGAGCAACATAACTGAAAGTTTTCGCTATTATTAACCGAAGAAACCATTAAACCTTTAAATTTCTTATTCCTTGCTTCAGCTTGCCATAGAAATGCAAATTTAGTGGCTGTAATTTCGAAAAAACTTGTAAAAACCAGTTCAATTCCCCAGCGAAATATTTTCTATTATATCATTAACAGAATTTTTCATTGATTGTTTCTAACGATTTTATGCTATCGACATGATTTTTGAGCACATGAGTAAACATCTTTTCACCCTCCATGCGTTTATTCACCATTTCACTTTGCACGCATCGCAACAAGCGTACATCGCAGCTTGACTTAGCTCATGCAGTCTGTCTCCATGAACGCAAAACTCCTACTACCGGTTCAAGCATTTACTTAAAACCTATTGTCCACACGTGGCTGAGGAATGTAGATACTACTTACAGAGATTTGGCTGCTGTCTGTTGTTGCGGCGTCCAGAGCATGCCTGCACTGGGTGTTGATGCATTGTACATTGAAATTTTACAATAAGTGACCGTTGTTCAGCAAAATTAGTTTCGAACACATTTATGCGCTCGTTACACTGTAGCGAGTAAATATGGGATGAATTTGGTATTACTAAGTAAGTAAACAGAGTGAACGTAGAGCATAGTTTCTGGCTTGCGCAAGCAAGTGGTAGTTCTGTACATTTGTGATAACGTTTTGTTAATTCACCTGATATCGTTACTCTCAATAAAATCCCCAAAATAGTGATACCATTTACTCTATAGCTCTTCAAGCATAATTACAGAAAAATCATCATTATATTTTAGGCATTCTTTAATAAAATAGACCTAATTCTGAAGCTACACATTGATTATTTTTTGCGTAAATATCAAGGCCAAATCTCACGAAAGAGCAGATATTTCACCCGTAGGGGAATTCGATGAACTTTTCTTCAGCGTGACTCATTAAAGCAACACAGACAGAGGTACCAGTTCTGTAACACGAATTTAAATTTATTTGCACATTGCTAAAATTGGTTAGATTTGATATTAAACAAACATTTATACAGGGATATATGTATGAAATTCACCAGTAATTTTAGACATTACTAATCAAAACTAACAGTGAGTTTGAAAAAAACCTTTTGATACAACTTCACGAAAAGGATAAACCTGAGAACAAATTTTTAAGACGGAAAAGAATTCGAGGATAACAGGTTATTGTTCGAGAAGAAAATTGGTCGACATCGAAAAATTTAATCCACTGAAGAATGACGTGTAGAAAATGAAGTCCATGACTTTGTACGACCCTATACAACACGTTCAAAAGGTAAAGGAAAAAATAAGACCCAACTAAGGAAGATCACTAATTTCATAGGTTCATATTTGTCGTAGGACTAGGAAGAGGTTAAGTCATGATAATATGGAAATGTTCCCGCACAAGATACAGGAGCGAAAAGAAATTCTTTCTCAAGGCCAAGAAATTCACCAGAAGCAAACGCTTATCGGAACGGATGAGATAGGGCACTTTGAAACGTGCAATCAAATTGATTTGTTTGTTTAAAAATTTTCCCTAATCATTAAACTTTAAATAATAAAAATGATCATGTGTTGCATAAAATCTGTGAATCAATCTCTCCCAAACATAGAAAATATTTGTGGTAACACAGAGTACAGCATTTTTGAGGATTTGAGCCGTTGTCTCATGCAAAAGGAAGTATTCTCGAGTTTTTGTACGACATATTGTGAAGATCAACTCAGCAATGAGTGTTCATAGAAGATTTTGAAAGATTCTTTGACATTCTGGTGCTATGCCATTCATGAGATGATGTTTAGACCCTAAAATAAGACGGAACAAAGAGTCGCACGGCTAATGTGACTCGGGATAATGGCACAGAAACAAATGTACGGCTTTCATAAGCAATTAAGACTGCCGGTTTCATCACAGTAGATCAATTCCTTGAATTTAAGTTCATGGTCAATGCCTGAAAGTGAAGTTTGGTCTACTCATAACAAAAACGTTTAAATATTGAAGCGAAAGTTAATTAAATCTTTTCACATAATACGAAGAGTTATTGTCTGTTCCACAATCGACATCTTTCCTCAACAGTTTTCCAACAAATTGTGGAGATTAGAGGTAACCATAAATTCATTTTCTTGAGGTTATTCTCTGTTTATTGAGTTGTCTGTAGAAATTTGAAGCTTAAACCCGATAAACTGTTAAGTATACAATTAACGAATTATTGAGATCTTTTTTATAACAGTATTTGTGGCACCCGCTCTCCTACATACTGCTCTCCTCGCCAAAAATTTGTTTTCGTATTTATGTCCCACAATGATGGCTTGAGATCATTCTTTACAATTTTCGTTTTAAATGATGCGTCAACATTAAGTGTAGCAGACAAGATTAGCCCTCATTTTCATGAGCGCATAAAGTTTTAAAATTCACAGAGTTTTTCGTGTCCGTATCTCCCTCATCTATGTACATAAAACAGATCAAGTGGAGAGGAATCCTTAAAACCATGTTGCATCACAGCCAGGCACCTATTGGAGCTAGTGGTGTTGTTTGGATCTTTTTTACATTGCTGGATAAATGAACTGAAGAATTGAAAATTAGTGATATGAAAAGAAAATAATTGTTGTATACGATTGATTAGCAATTAGGTCCAGTAATGATGAGATGTGTTAAGTGGGTGGACTTCATGTCCTTGAAGGACCGCGCAATTGATTATGCATGAAGAGCATTAGTAGATGGAAACCAGCTCTACTTAGCGTGGCGAGGTGCAAGTATTCTTTCACATTCCTCCAATAAAGTGATTTGTTCCGCAGTCGCCTGAGTGAAAGACTGGTCAATAAGTTATGAGCAATGCATTAAATCCCAAAAGGAATCAGCGACGTTCACTGGGACAAACGAGCCTTCTTATGAGTGACATTTAGCGAGTATTTTATGTATAGCAGATCTCGCAGATCACGACACGAGGCGGACTCTTGCTGCGCATAATGCGCCTCAAGGCCCATCAATACGTGATGTGCTCAAAACGCTCGTCATGCGATGTACGACGCGCGTCATGCGACGTGATACTCGTCCTTGCGCTTATGTTCAGTAGGTGACGTGTCGTACCAGAAGTTTTACGAGCCTGCGAGTAACGTGTAAAGAAAATAATTCATTCTTTAAGTGCAACCTGAAGTGTATTAGAACGTTGTTCTTGGGTACGAAGAGAATTAAAATAATCTACCAGGTATTCGGTTTTGTTTGGTTCAAATTTCACTCAAAATCATTCAATCCATCTGAGTAAGTTGAAAGTTTTCAGTTTCCTTGAGTTAATTATGGAATGTTGTCATCATGGAGTTACGAACATAGTTACTGGTTAATTAAAAGCCAAATTCCTGCACTTCAGTCTAGAAGCTTTCCCCCAGTTCAAACTTGCGAGGCCTAAGTGAAAAAGGCAGCTAAAGAGGTTAACATACATTCTGAAAAATCTTCCTTTTGGTGAGTAAGTCAAACTGCAAGAATGTGGAACAAAGATTTTCTGAAAACACTTACCGGTGGTAATAATTTCAAGTATGATTAGCGACTACTGAAATACATGTAATAATACAAAATACATGTATAATAAGAAATAGAGCACATATTTGGTCATTCTGCAGCAAGCAACGCATATACGAGTAGTGCATCAGAAAAAACTTTGGAATGTATGTATATGAGACCTGAATAAATGATGCACATAAAATGAAATCGGTAAGATGAAGAATAGATGCTAGAATTTTTAAATATATATTTCATTTGGTTTAATCCAATTGTTGTTAAGTTTGATCCTTATACTTTTCCTATGTTATTACATTGTTCTGAACGATAAGACGGCGGAGCGGGCATCCATATATTTAAAAATATCACCCTACTGTACTGCGAGTCGAGACACCAGCACACCTGGCATGAGGCTCAGTTGTGCATAGTGTGCATCAGATTATGTGGCTATGACCTCGCGTGCTTTAAACTCTAGTTGTTCCGTCGAGCATTTCAGTTGGAAGTATCAGGTAAGTATTGATTTATGCAGGCCTTCCTACCTAACTACATAAAACACACCCTGGAAAGTTCAATGTTCCATTAAAGTCGATCGAGAGGCTTTAAAATGATTGCATGGTCTAATATTCTTCACACTCACTTTTCGTGGATTCTTTTTTCATTTTTAAGACTAAAACAATTTCCACACGACAACGTATAATCCCAATTAATCTTAATTGAAAAAATGTTTAAAGTTACAAATAAGTTCAACTTTAATTTCCCATCTCTAATATTGTTAGCAAATTATACTCTAAATGCTGACGCAAAATATTGCTCTTTCACGCAAAGTAAACTATGGAAAAATTTAATAGAAGACTTAAATGTTGGTGTAAACAAGATAATTCTTCACGAATGTCGCCACCAAAGGTGAACACTGAGATTCTGAATCAAAATTTTTCGTATCATGCACTTACAAATGACTGGTTAAAGTTCATGAACTTTGTATATTGAAAGCTTATAATTGAAAGTTCTTCCTATTCGTTGTTGCTGCTCATGGAAAGTATCGGCCTGCTTTGCCACCACTACAGGAGTCCAGTCATAGTCCTGGTCTCTAGGGCAGTATCAAATCAAGTACACACTTTCATAGGATTAGAAATACACAGTGAAGAATTCGAGCGAATTTAATATCACGATTATCCTCATAAAGCATTCGAAAAAAAGTTCAAAGATATTTATCCCCTGAAACAACGAGGGATTAAGGTAATTTAAAGGTTAATGGGCAGTCCTCTGCTAGACCAAGAAACAAATATGTTGAAAAAGACTTTACACGTATTTGGGTGCACCAAGTTAAAAAACAGGACCTTGTATCCAGTGGCTCTATGTAGCTCATTATGAAGGAGCGTTCATGGTTGGTTCAGAGCCGTACGTCATTCAACAATGAATCGAGTGCAGCGGATCGAGAGTAGTTGGAGCTGTCTGTTACTATCATATGATGATCACTAGTAATTTTAAGCAGTTTGGAACCGCTCAGTGTTGTTCACTTATGAAATTACTGTATCTGAACCAGCAGCAACAGTGCAAAAAGCTGCTGTAAGCGCTGATATACAACATCTGTGTCGGTGCAGAAACAATAACTTGCCCTACGAATGCCTCCATAGAAGTTCATCTATTTTTAAATAGGTGGCTGTAGGCGTGAGGTAATTAATGAATAAAATTATTGGAAGCGATCATCATTTGTAGGAATCGGCGAGAATTAAGAGCTAAAATCGTAAATTTTGTTATTAAAGCTCTAAAAATAATATGTCTTCAGTAAATTGGATATTGTTTAATTTGAGCGAAAGTATTTGAAGAGCATGCAGCTCTATGAATTGAAAACGCCTTTATTGGAAATAATGCATCCCAGCATGATGGAACTCATACGTTAAGTTATTGTTCATCGACTTATAATGTTTCCATGTAATATCATATGCTGACTTATGCATTTGAAATTTCAGTGAGCAGTCAACCAGCAAATCCAATGAAAATAATCAACTGCATGTAATAAAATTGACTTGCTCCTGAGTCTAGTAAACAGCACTGATTTTAACAAAAGAAACTAAACTAAGCAAAATGTCGGAAAGAAAATGTGCAGACATTTATGCGAGTAATTCTCACTTTTTTTGACGCTTAAATGAGTACGATGGTTCATTATTTTAAAACATGAAACCTCTTGCAACGAAATCGTCAGGTACTGAATATCTCTTACGGACGTGCCATATACATGCAAAACTCTGCAATACAACGGAAGAAATCGCTGTATAGTTCGGTAGCAGAATATCTTTCATAGGAGAATGTCCAATTTTAACTGAGGTAGATCTCTAGCTGAATTTAAGTTCAGTTTGGAAATTTCAAGTCCAACTTCGAATGGCCACATATTACTTTGTTCCACCTCTTGTGTAGGGCCTACATTACATTTTCATGATTTTATTGTGAAAGTTATTGATTTGTGATATTGTGATTTTATTATGAGAGCAGAGCTTGGAAAACATTTTAAAGACTCTCACTAAAGTAAGAATTGAATTTTTCTCTTTAGCTTTATTGCTTATTTAAATTTAGCCTAAAATTATTAGTTGCTCTGTCACGTGAAAGCTAACGCTACGTCCAATCCTCATCGCTGACATATATTGAGTCTTGAAGACAAAATCCCATCATATCAGTGCTGTCTCTGTGAACGGTTGCAGGACTCGCTTACCGCACCACAGTATGCACGGTGTGAGCGAGACCATCATTGGTCGTGTATTGAGCAGCACTGTGTGCCCTGCACTGTACAGAAGCAACATTATCCTTGTATATTCTGCGCGCACCACACAGGAGCAATAATCGCTCCTGCAGATTATGATCGATTGGCTAGCCTCTTTGGGCTGGGACGGCAGTAATTCAACTGCGCGTTAAATTATTCCAGCGGGCCATATAACTCCACACTAGCTCTGGAGCTCCAGCA
Organism: Platorchestia sp. MABIK; assembly: GCA_014220935.1. Taxonomy (NCBI): domain Eukaryota; kingdom Metazoa; phylum Arthropoda; class Malacostraca; order Amphipoda; family Talitridae; genus Platorchestia; species Platorchestia sp. MABIK. The sequence goes on along the minus strand of JACJUY010000097.1, from coordinate 117,099 downwards.
CATTATGTGGACCTGCAAAAGAGCACATTACTTAACTATTCGGCCCAATGGCCCATAATGAAGGTGCGAGCGCGTAACCATTGTGAGGAACCCAGGCAAGGAATATGGTGTGTCCGTAAAGGAACTCGGCAATCGTCTCCATGTCAATACGTCGCTCGATTGTACTGTTCTGATTACACTTCTTAAAATGCGCTCATAGTCCATGAGCAAACATGCTTTCAGGGACGCGAGCGAGCTTTTTCCTTACGTTTCTTGAAAGATTTGGCTTGTGCTAAGTAACCTCCCTCGGTCATTGTTGTAAGTTTATCCTTTACACCGAAGCTTTATTTGGTGTTTGCGCAAGAGCCGTAGTCTCGAAATTCTTGAGAGAAGCTTAATGCAAGCGGTCCTGAGCCTGGCGCTCGCTGCTCCATGTCGCTCTCGCTTGCTCATTCTGTGGATGTGAAGGCGGCGTGACCTGAGCTGTCTGTCACTCACGCAGTCCTGCCAATAATCGATCGCTAAGGACTAGTCTTGCGCCGATGGATCTGAGCCAAGTTTCTTGCAAAACCAAGACCTCACCGTACATCAAAATGATGATAGAATGCTGTTGGAACTCTCATGTGAGGAATGGCTTGCGTTCTGCAGCCTAAACTTAAGTGTAAGTATAAAACTTACTTAGGTGGACTACAGCGGAAGATACATTTGATACGTTTTAAGAATTCATAGTTCGTTCAGATATCTTTGTTGAAGCGACATCTGTTCATGAAATTTAATTGTTTACAAATTTTTAGGTATAGTTTTTTATTACGGATGAAGAAATTTACACAACTGCATTTTAAAACCGTTAAGCTCTGAGCGCAATGACGAGGAGTAAGGCATTTTGAACAGTTCAGTTGCAAACAAGTCCATCACTAACTTTATTTTGATGAATTTATTATAATATTAAAACCAAAATGACAATAACCAAAAAATCAGTTCCATGTATAGAAGTGTTATGCAATATTTGAGGGTCACATCAATAAGATAGACTTGCTTACCAGTCATAAGTAGGGATTTCATGGAAAAGCGCATGAAGCGTTACAGTGAAAAAGCTTTCACTATGTTAGACCAATCCAGGGGGAAACACTGTTCAAATTACTTCATTAAATGTAGCAGACAATGGAAGCATTTGCCCAGCTTAAATTAGAATACAAACTGAGAACACGATCTGGTTGCGATCTACTTCTGGTAGAAATTGCACAACTCCGGACATGAGTGGCTGGAGATGTTCGGAATGGGATCCTGAGCTGAGGAGCCTTTACTCACTTTTTATCTTGCAAATATTTATTCAGGAAAGGTTTTCCAAAAATAAAAATAAATAGAAACACTGTATTATAGTTTTTCAAACCTACTGTGAACTGCACACGTATTTCGTTAAGAAAAAAAACGAGAAAAAACATTTTGAACTCACGTCCTGAATAAGGAACTTTGAACTAAAATTCCCTTTCACATTACTCAATCCCAAGCAATATTGAAAACTTGAAAACATCGTTACAACTAGAAGAAATTCAAATATTGCAATAACTGGGAAGAAAAGCATGCAGTTTAAATAAGAAGCCAGCAAAGAGAGCTGACGTGGCAGCCAAGATTAAAACGAATTGGCAGTGTGCGCAACGCATTTGTACAAGATGCATTATTTTCGTTTCTTCCTCTTATCGTAACAGGCGTGGACAACTGCTGTCCTCGCGTCTCCTCGCACTAAGCATCAACTCAATTAAGGATTTTTTCTCTTAAACCATCGGATATATTTTTCACGTGCGTTCTCCTTAGATTTGAGCTTTCAGAAGCAAGTTACATCTCCAGATGTAACGACCCAACCGTCAACACAACTGTACGAAGTCATTGAATCTAAAATATGGTTAAGCCATGATAGTTAGCAGAAACTGATTTCAATCGTTTTCTTGAGTCAAGAAGCCACGCGTCTGAAAATGAACCAAGTTTTCAACGCAAAACGGCAGTGAACAATACGAATGGTTTGGATACAAATTGTTCTCTTTCAATTTTATAAAAGTTTAAAAAATGGTTGAATTCATCACGTTCCGCAAATGGTTTGATATTATATAAGTATTTCTGTTACATTTATGAACAGCTCTTTTCTGTCTAGCTCGTTTAGCTACGAATTTTTTCAGACAAATTTCCTTGAACACATGGACACGTAGCACAGCGAGAGTGAGAGAGAGAGAGAGAATAGAGAGATGAGAAAGAGCGAGTGATATGAGAGCGAAGTTTGATTCTCTTCCCTTCTGGGGCTTGTAGTGAACCAAACCTTGTGTCATGCCAAAACTAGTGACAAACTGTTAGCGGTCCACGAATACGTGTAGGAATAAAATTTCTGCCATTTGTTGTAAAAGAACTAATAAACAGTGTAAAAGTAACTGCAATGAAAGTATTTTAAAAAAGAATTTGATTGCAAAACTTGTATTCTGTTCCTTTAAAGTTTGGCTTGGAAACCGCATTTGGCAAGACTTTCACTTTTGGCGCGGCGCAGGCTCTCAAAACACTGAATATTGCAGCGGCGCTGCGGCGGACAGCGGCGGGCGTGCAGGCACAGCGCTGCTGGAGCGCTCGCCTCAGAAAGGCGATGTTGTCAAAAGTCGTTACCGAAAACACAGGTTGTCAATCCGGGTTGAAATAACAATGACGTTCTTTTCGTAAATCTAGGGCTTGAAAAGTAAATTATACTTGTGTAGGAGAGTTATTGATGGTCTATGATTTCGCTAAAATAAGATTTACACAACCACAGCCATAAAAACACGCTCAGTAGTTGCTTAAGCTCTGTTCAGGTGGATTCAGTTCAAAAAAGACGACCAAGCCAACACCTATCTTAAAAAAAACAGTAGTAATTTGGCGATGCCAACGTTAAGATTTTGATCAATGTTAAAATTTAGCTAATCAAATATAGATCGAAGTAAAATTTCACCTAAGGTGGTCCGGAGTTTCAAAGACAAGTTTCTACTCTCCGAGGTTTATAACGTCTGTATGCCATCCGTCATATTTAATAGCATTATTTCCGACTTTCTAGCTCACCATTACATTTAGTTTATAGTCGGTCAGCTAGTGTTCTTTCCTATCTCAAACTATAAATTTCGTTGAATATTTCATTAAACTTTTTATTTATTTGCATTTTTTGCGCTGGTAGAGCACAATTTCTGCTATTATGGAACAGAATTATTAAATAAAATTTTGCCGTCAAATAGTTTTCGTATCAACCAATTTACATTTTTTGAAAATCCTGAGTTTCTTGAGTTGAAACGAACAAACGGAAATGAATAATTATGCGCTTCTAATGGGCTTATGAAACAAAGAAATCATTCGTTTTGGAAATGATTCTCAGTTCAGACCATTTTTCTCGCAAATTTATCTGAAAAATTTACTGGGACGTAACAACAACCTATAAATGACACGCTTTTCAAACCGTTACTTCCAACTTCCACGAAACGTGAATCCACCAAAAGAGGAGTAAATGAATGCAAATGATAGCGAAATAAAAATTCAAATTTAATAGATTACCAGTGATCGTCAATGAAAAAGCTAGTAAAATGTCTTCTTCGTTATTTGCCGTGGATTGCAAGGGGAATTTACCACAAGGAGTTTGAGCGAAATTTGTTCTCCCTTGCTGCCCCCTATAGCTGCAACAAAAGCCTTCTCCAGCGAGCTAAGAGCAGGGACCTAACTCAAGTATGGACTGTAGAAAACGGGAAATCAATGCGTAAGGTGTGTTTCCACACAGGATACCCTGCGCATAGAAACAGTGAGTTAAGAAGCGAGAAGAAGAAAATGTAAAAATAAGATGATAAAGAAGTCATGAAAACTGAAATAAAGCCAAGTGGGTGCGAAAGATGGCAATGCCGAGGCCCATCTATCGTTTTGTACCATCGAAGCATTTGAAGGTTGGCGATTGTCAACAACTAGTTGGGCTCAATGAGAATCTTCGTTACAATCTCTCTTGAAGCAACCTTTCTTCGATGTAGCTAACGTGCGCATGCACATGAAGCTTAATAAAACCAAAAAGTCAGAGTGCGGTATAAGTGAAACTGCGGGATGAGCGAGATTGAAAATATTTGGGATAAAAATTTGTGCATTTCTTTGCCTTGTACATCGTATAACTAACATTTTTGCGTTCATAAATCCGTGATGAGGAATCGCTGCCTCTCGCAGTTCCCTAAGTTGCGTCGTATATGCGCAACGATGGTCTGGGGGAAAGAGAGACCAATTCGATGTATCAGCGTGCAGGTGTGCTGCATCAGCGTGCACGTGCGCTGCACCAGCGTGCAGGTGCGCTGCACCAGCGTGCAGGTACGCTGCACCAGCGTGCAGGTACGCTGCACCTGCGTGCAGGTGCGCTGCACCAGCGTGCAGGTGCGCTGCGTCAGCGTGCAGGTACGCTGCACCAGCGTGCAGGTACGCTGCACCAGCGTGCAGGTGCGCTGCATCAGCGTGCAGGTGCGCTGCACCAGCGTGCAGGTGCGCTGCACCAGCGTGCAGGTGCGCTGCACCAGCGTGCAGGTGCGCTGCACCAGCGTGCAGGTGCGCTGCATCAGCGTGCAGGTGCGCTGCATCAGCGTGCAGGTGCGCTGCACCAGCGTGAAGGTGTGCTGCATCAGCGCTCGATGCCACCACGACACGAGCACGCCGAACTCATCCACACGTGGCAGCACACGCGCAGCCTCGTGCGTGTAGTGGTGGCAGGTCACACAGCACGTGCTGCACAATTTACTTTGACCTTAACCGAACATTAAGCTCTACAACTGCGCGTGGGAAGATGACACCTTTGTACAAAGAAGGCATTCATGTCGAAATAAAATAGTAGGATTTAAAAAACTGGTTACTGGTATGCCCTTGCACTAGATGTGGAAATGTGATTTACTCTTGTTTGCGCTCTTGTATAGGATACTTTTTACTAAGACATGTTTTACTCAAAATTATCAACAGCATATCAATAGCATTCTACTGATAGCAAGGTTGTAGAAAAACTCGAAAATAACACAAGTAATGTGAAAAGTATTTGCAACGATCAGAAAGACTTAATCATATCCTAAAGACTTAAAGATTTAAAACCAGGATTGGCATTAAAAACCCGCAAATAAGCCCACCCAAAAAAAAACTAAAAAAAAGTCAATTTTTTTCTTTTACAATTTAGTCACATACGAATGCACAAACCTGTAAGAAAGAGACAATGCAGATTTTATTGTTTTTCTTTTAATGACCCCATTTTCAATCTTAATATATTGAATCAAATTTGAACTTTAATTACTTCCAATGGTTTGTACAACACAATTTTCACCATCATGTGGCAGTTGTCCCTGGCAGTAGAAAGTCTTAATTGCATTATCTTGAAGATCAGCATTTGGCCTCTAGAGTTAGAATATTTTAAGGAGCATTTGAGCTTTCCCTGCCCTAAATTTATATCAAACACTGCCACAAACAATGCCGACTGGCGGTATGGTCTGGCAGTCTGTATCCAGGTCGCATTACAGAACAGAACTTGTGGAATTCTTTATTTTCTGCCACATGAAAATTAACATTTGAACTAAAGAAAAATTTTCCCAGTTGAACGCACAATTTTTTCTTTGTCTTCTGGAGAAGTGCAAAGGAACTCAAAAGTTCTACTCCGTTTTACCAGTAGTGGTGCAGTTGCCTTCACCGTAGTTGGGGTCAATAAAGAAGAAAAGGACATTGTAGACAGGAAACTAGTGGGCCTAAAAAGCTAATGCAGATGCCGAGCCTGCAGTATCACGTTACACTTGACACTGACAACAAGACTAAGAGAGCACGAAAATCAGAAATTTATAAATTACCAAATCATACTCCTGGTAGGTTGGAAGCTACTGCTTTTGACTGGAATAGCTTAAGCTGTGTTCACACTGCGGACACAAATCACTAAAGTATGCATTAAAATAATTACTTAGGAGTAGAATTAAGGATACCGTAATCCATCAAAAAGAACAAAAAAACAATACAACCCAATGAAACTAAATAAAACGTAATAAAACCCAATAAAATCCAACAAAACCCAATAAAATTCAATACAAATCCTGAAAAAATAGGTGGGCTGTTTTTTAAAAACCATGGTTTTTCCTAACCCTGCTTAAAACACATTCAGTTTATTAAAAGCTATGGATTGTTGAAAAACTAATATATTTTTCTACTTCAAGTTGCCAGTGACGCATGGGCTCAAACCTATACTCCTCACTTTTGGAGGCGGTAAATTTTAAGCATTTCTCTTCAATTTCCTCAGAATGACAATTTATTGAGCAAATGAAATTGAAACTTCTCCGGATTACTCACTGTTATTACTTTGTGGCCAGTTCTAACTGTGACGAATATTTTCTGGTAAATCATGATATTACAGTCAATTTGTTCCCTCGAAAATTTGGGTTGATAAGAAGGTCGGAAGGGAATTTCAGGTTTTCTGTTTCAGCTACTTTCTGGCTTTGCTAGGCAGAGCTTTCGCCGAGGATGCTTAAGTGATTCATTGAATGAGATTTTCAGAGGTAGTGAATTTATTATTAAAATATTTCTTGAACTGAAGATAGTTCGAGTGAAATGACAGCGAGCAGCTTCAACATGTTTTTGCGCATACATTTTTTAAGCTTTTTGTACAACTGTATCCGCTGAAAATATTTGGGATCGGGAATATCTACAGCTTAAGTAACGCTCGTAAAAACAATTCTAAGATAAGGTCATATTTGAGCACTCGTCACTATTCACTTAAGGTATCTTTTAGTCCTCAAGCAACTTTTTCTTTATACTAAACGAGATTGAGATGGGGAAACACATCATCTTCACGATCTTCTCTTCCCTCCTTGTCCCCAATTACCGATGAAGGTTCACACACCAACGCTGGGCTTCCACTTGCATTCATGCAGCGGGGTATGGGAGCAGCTGCTCTGCCGTCATCATAGTTCCTTGTGACTTATTTTCTGGTACATCTTTTAAAATTCTAAGTAAAATAATGAAATCAATAATTCGATTCTTAACTTGAGCTTTATACAGTCAACGATAATGTTCAGGTCCTCAGCACACACACTCGGCCAACATTGTAGAACATTTACTGTGCGCTCCTCGTACCTCTCGTGCCACATTCTGGCTGCTGCGTTACCGTGCTAGTTTGATTGTTACACTTTCTGATCGCTGAGCCGGCCTCATAGAATGTATATAGCGACAAATTACCATTAGTTTTGCCAGCACTCAGTGACATATTCTGGGAAGGAAGTTGAAAGAAGTGCGTTTCTTAAGAGCCTGCACTCGCAATCACTTTCGTCTTTTTAAATCCCGACACCTAAAGCTATACGATTGGAGTTCACCACTTAATATTTTATTTCACATGAAAAATAGTTAAGAAAAATCTATTCTATTTTCTTTCAACAAATTATTAAATATTCTTAAATTTGCTTGTAATTAAAGGAATGCATTCAAACAACCACAGCGTCCAACAGATGGGAGTAATCTCTACTAATATCAAGTTGAGATCATAAAACTAAGCAGACAGAAAAGTACAAGAACCTAGCAAATAACGCTGCGAGAAGATGAATGAAAAATATAACACCTCAGAAATTTCTGATGTGCACGTAAGTAAAATTTGGAGAGCATTAACCGTAGAGTGACAGAAATTCCCAATGCTCTTGAGACTAGTCAGAGTTCAGATGTGAATGCGGGCGATTACGAGCAGCGTTGGCATGGTTGGCCTCTGAATATTGAAATGAAGTTACTTAGTGTTACCCTACAATCAGCTCGTGCAGATTATTCAACCGTACACAAAAACTAAGTGGAATTACTTTTAAAGTTTCATTGAATCCAGGAGTCGTAAAGACTCGGAGCGTGTTTATGCAAGCTTTGAAGCGTACAGCTGTATTTGTGAAATGAAATGTCACCTGCAATAAAAAATATGCACTCGCACATGGGCTTCCATTTTCTAAAGTGGACGTTCATGAAAACTCTAAAGCGAGCAATTGGGAAACTAACAGATGGTAATAAGGAAAACAATCATCAATCAAGGCAAAGCCATTAAGGTATTGGGTCTAATATATATAGCATACAATACAACATTTGACGTCGATGGTCACGTTGCTTGAACTTTATTTTAAATAGAAAAGAAGTTGCTTCACGAGGTATAGCATCAATTACTCATTATGCAAATTTTGCAGTCGAGTACGAGTAAGTTTACTACCACGATAACTAGTGTTACAAGAAAGATGTGTTCTTTTACAAACATCCTCAACCATATAAAAATTTGCATCTGCTTTGATAAGAAGCGAATCATTGTTAGAGAAAATCCCTGCACTCTGAGATGTAAAATAGAATAGAAAAAACAACATGTAATTTTCCTAGCAAATGAAAAAAGGCAGGAGAAGTATAAAATCGTCACCATAAAATATTTATTTGGTCGGACAAAGCTGATGCAAGTCTCTGCTACGGAGCCCTGCAGATCAGAAAGCTTTTATGAGACACCCCTGATCACCCCGCCGAACAGAGTGAACAAAAGCAAAGGAATTTCAATGCGTTTGCCAAAAGTCAGTATATTAATTGAGGTAGTTTTTAGCAGGAGCGGCAGTGGCGTGGTCGGAGGAGCAGATCAATGGTGCGTGATTGAGAGCACTCCCGCAGATTGCAGGCCATGCATTCGCAATGGCGCCTTCCTTGCACCGTCGCAGGACTCCCGCCCTGCTGTGAGCGATCACGCTCGCTGTGCTCATTGGCAGAGCCTTGCTCGAGCAGGGCACTTTGTGAGGCGCTTTTTGAGCGCGGTGCCACCTCTACTCTACCGTCGAGTGCCACTTGCACAGCCTTTGTACCGTGCCTCTTGAGCGCTGAGCAGCCCACGTGGCACCCTTTATGATGGAACTTGAAGGGCACGTTATTTTGTCTGCAGAACGTTATGCAACCGCAATGCTGCCGCCAACTCAGATTTACAGGCATCTACTGCGCTGATCCTTGCTGAGTTGTGTCACTTTAGTGTAACATTTACTGGGCAAAAAGCGACATTTT
>JACJUY010000097.1:53096-106328 GCA_014220935.1 Platorchestia sp. MABIK | reverse complement strand
TATTCGTGAAGATTCAACTTCATCGTTTTTCACAACAGAAAAATTACAGCCGAACTACACATGCATCCGTTCCGGAGCAAAGCAAAAGCATTTTGCAAAGAATTGCTATGCGTTGAAACTGAAGTGTAATACATGTGGGAAGACAGGCCACATTTCTAAAGTTTGCAAATCTACGACGGAGCCGACACGAAGGGAACCTACACGATAATTGTTCGTCACGATAACCTACACGAAGGGAACCTACAAGAACGCAGATAATTGCAAAGAAATGAAGAGATGGATTGATGAACATTATCTGAAAAAAATGTACCTTTAAAACCAATCACAATTTTTGTCCGGGCATGTTTTAACCGGAAACCGCATTCCAGTGTCATTTGCGTGTCAACACTTGGAAGAAAACACATATGTATCTCTGGATCTAGTGAGGATTAGACTATAAGTCTTCAAGAATCGAGGTCCCGAGGCTTCAATTTTGTCACACCAAATATAATACTCTCAAAAATTAAATTCATGATCTGCTTTCTTTAACTATTGCTGAGGTATAGAAACACCAGAAGAAGCTCGGGGAAAAACTATGAGCCAAGTTTACGGTATAAGTTTTACGTATAGAGTATCACTCAGCTGCAGCTTATCTCACCATGAGGTAGTAAGCCGCCTGTGGCAGCATGACTTATCATGAGGCATATGACCGAGAGGTCGCACGCTACTGTAGAATGTTTCAGAGCAGAACGGCGTACAGCTTCTACAGAGCAGTGCGCAGTACACGCTACTGCAACATAATTTGAAATGAAACAGCATGTCGCTACAGTTTCATTAAGCGAAAAGTATTCGAGATGCAGCATGATTCAACGGGAAGCAACACAGCTGCAGGGTGGTTCACAGTGAAGTGACACTACTGCAGCACAATTAAGCGTAAAGTGACACAGCTGTAGTGCAATTTAGCGTAAAGTGGCACAGCTGTAGTGCAATTTAGCGTACAGTGACACAGCTGTAGTGCAATTTAGCGTACAGTGACACAGCTGTAGTGCAATTTAGCGTAAAGTGACACAGCTGTAGTGCAATTTAGCGTAAAGTGACACAGCTGTAGTGCAATTTAGCGTACAGTGACACAGCTGTAGTGCAATTTAGCGTAAAGTGGCACAGCTGTAGTGCAATTTAGCGTACAGTGACACAGCTGTAGTGCAATTTAGCGTAAAGTGGCACAACTGTAGTGCAATTTAGCGTACAGTGACACAGCTGTAGTGCAATTTAGCGTAAAGTGGCACAGCTGTAGTGCAATTTAGCGTAAAGTGGCACAGCTGTAGTGCAATTTAGCGTAAAGTGGCACAGCTGTAGTGCAATTTAGCGTAAAGTGGCACAGCTGTTGCAAAACTCAGAGCAGAGTTCCGTCCTACCTACTGCCTGCACCTCGACGCTCAGTATAACTTTTTGCGGTTGGATATAAAATTTCAGCCGTCCTGTGCTGAAGCTATTCTTGGATGAGTAAAATCAAATAGACGCCCAATGAAAAAGTTAGAGTGGGAGTGGGCGCTGCAGGTCAGTCACCAGCAATTGACATCGGCCAGACCCGTGCCGAACCCACCACGGAAAAATTAAAGACTGAATTCGCTGTTTCTCCTTTGCCTAGAGTCCAATTATAAACATTCTTGAAATATGTAGTTAGAGATATTTAAGCGTATATATTTTAAATTATTGTGAGCACTTCAAACGGTGAGGGAATTGTTCTCATTAGATTCATAATCTATAAAATTCTAAAACAAAACATGGAATGGATAAACTTTTTTCATTTCGCATGATTGCCTTGGATGAAGTTTTATAATCTGCCTGATTTTAAATTTATCAAATTTCACTCATGAGCCCTTGTATATACTTTGTACTCAGAAGCCAGAAGAGTTCATGTGCCACTCTCACAAACGAGTAGTCTCCAGAAATACATGAAAATGCGTGCACGTTTTGAATAAACAATGGAGTATTGCCTGCAATTTGTAGCTTGGGAACTTTTCCACGCGATCCTACCGTGGCTAACTTTTTTTTATGAAAACCACGAAAGCAAAATTCTTTGACATTCGTGTTGCATTGAGAATCGCTTTTTTTTACCTTCAGTACGACTCAAAACTAGGATTGATAATTACCAAACAAGGATCTATAAGTTTTTTCTTACATTACAGACGTGGCTAAATGTATCACATCAGAACCTGGCAATCAACCAAACATAATCATTTTGTAGAAAGCACCAAAGATACCAGCCCTGCATACCTCAATTATCTCTTTTTACCTCAGAATAATTACGTGTATTATTCACTAAAGTGGAGCACGTTAACCGGCACAAATCCCAAGCAACACACTCGCAGCAGTGAATTTTTTCACGCAGCGCTCATAGTTTGGTGGCGACCGCTGCACGCGCATGACGGCCGTGCACGAAGAGCGGCCCCGTGCTCTAAAATATTCGTGAACAGCAAACTCGGGCGGCGATAACGCTCAAATCAGGACACGTCATAACGGGCTCTGCGATGGCGGAGCTGCAACTGCTTTTTCCTTTGATGTTGTCAAGCCTCCGCAAAAAAGATTTACACTGCACAGGCAAGCTTTTATTCGGGGTTGGGTGGATGTATTCGTGCAGTATCAGCACATTTGAAAAAACGCTGAGGGATTTGTGGTTTAGGGGATGTAAACACCAGCTACATATTTTCCATGCATTATGCGACACTGCTGAGCTCTCGACTCAGGTCTCAGAATTCAATCCACGAGCAAAGAGTCTGATTCCGGAATTTAACTAGAGTGTTCATCGTATAACTCGATCGTTTTGATTGCCTTCAGCATTGTTCAAGAGCTTGGCTATGATATGGAGAGAATTTTACAGCGCTAAGGTGTCATACTTATGGTAAGTTAAAGGTATGAAGTTTTTATTTGTGCATAGCAAAAAAATTTTGCAGCGAATATGTAGCTATTATGTTTGTAAAATTCAAAATTAAAAAAAAAACGTTAAGATAACGTAAAATTTCCAGCACAATTTTTGATAGACGGTCAAAAGATAGGATGCAGTCCGACAGTGTAGTGCCAGCTGCTTTAAAAGTTTAATTTTCTCCAAAGTTTCATCCACACACCTTGAAGAATGTAACCAATCAAAAAAATAAGCTTAAAACGCATTTTCAAAAAGTACACATTATTTAAACCATGTAATTAAATAAACCACTTAGTAAATACCGCATGTCCTATTAAAATATATATAATTCTGAATTCTACAATTCATGCGCGTTCTTCATCTCTAATGTTACTTTACACATACGTTCCGATCAGTAATAATAGCAGAAGGTTTTGTGACCATCCGGTACTTGTGAGAGAGCACACATGAGTGCGTATCATCGTCAACATGGTGTAGAAAATATCGTGGCGCAACTTTGTAAACGTTAACCCGTTTTTATCATTATTTCATAGCCCCAAAAACTGCTGCATATATTTGAATCAAAATTCAGGCTGCCTATAATGAATGAATTTAACGGTTTTAGGTATATTACTATTTTTCAAAATTTCAAAAGTCATAATTAAGTTAATTAATGATCACGTTCAAATGATGCATTTTTAACCTTCAGATCACAACGACATCAAAATTTTTTCCCCCATGAGAATCTGTGCAAATGAACCTCAAATGAAGAGTTTAATAAATACTAGCATTTAGGATTCGAAGTGAAAGTAGAAAGCAAATAAATCATTCAAACAATTATGGATTTAAAACTATTCCACTGATTTCCTCTCGCTACACGATTCTTATAGTTTACTGTGAAGCATAAAAACGACACGAACTTCTAGGTATATATACTGAAGAGTGATGGACCAACCACCGAGCACATTTGTCGCGCATACCTCGTGATTTTTCGCTTACATAATGAAGGCGGCGCTGCTGCAGCACAGCAAGAAATGTTCAGTGCTCAGTCAGGCAGCACAGAAGTAATGGTCACCTGCAAACAGAGCTAGCAGCAGCATTGTGCTCAGTGTAAAGCTATACATTTACGAAGCCATTCTAAGTAACTGGTACCACAAATACCAAGCCTAACTTTCAAGCATTATTTTTGGAAATATCTTGTTTTATTCTTTCGTGAACTAATAAAGAAATATCATTCTCTCATTGACAGCCACCGCAAACCTCTGCCAACAAGGCAGGCCGCTGAGCGAACTTTAGACATTGCGAAGCTTAGGTTTTGTGCACTGTGATACTTCTATTGCTCGAGAAAACATTTCCTTTTTTGCACATTGAAATACGTATCCAGAATGTCTAGTTTACACGTTCCATTTGCTGTGTTGCACCATTACCAGCTCACGTTTTGGCAGACAATAATAGTCATTATTTCTTCCTTCCTACTTAAAAGTATTGCCTCTAACCACTTACGGGGCTTTTTTAAGTACTGGGCAATCAGCAAATTTACCAGGAAACGGCAAAAATAAGGTCCATGATGTCATGTTCGTAGTGAAGGAATCTAGCTCAAGTTTTGGAGAAGATAACAAAATATTAAGTGAGCTATCTATTTTACTATCGCATGGCATAGTAAGAGTTTTTGGAAACGGCCAACTCTTATACGCTATTCCAAATTTACTCAAGGACCAAATTACGCATTCTAGCTTCATTTGGTATATAATTATTAACACTTCAGGGCGATCTGGCTCTTCTTTGTGATAACAGCACACCTTCGCCGCGCTGCCGCATAGTTTATTCAGGCAGGTCTTAAAGTGTGAAACCATCTGATGACTTCTTATCCCTTTTATCTTGCAAATAGAGGTCTAGTTAAAATTTTATCCATTAAACAAAGAGAGTTCCAGGTAGTTTCTCCTCGGGTTTGCTGAGTGCTCGACTGCTCCTGATTTTGAAGGTAAGTGGCCGTCTAATTTATTATGCTGCTAGACAATTGTGCTTAGAAATGTGAAGGGTCCGCAATATGCATGCCGTACTAGATTTTTCAAAGAGTTTAGCGTGTAAGCTGCCTCTACGCAATGGGCAAAGGCTTACATGAGTATGAACGAGAGCCATGGTTCGCAAAACAAGCCTAAATTCTGCTGGCCAACTACATAAGTATATAATTGGTGATTTTGAACTTCAGAAGTATTGGTGCTCCTGAGAGAGAACACTTTACAGCTGGTCTGTTCCCTCAATTACAAGCTGCGGTATTTTGTCATATAACTGAAATATTGCAATGATCACCCACAATTCGCTTTCTTTGCAAGTTACCAGGGATAAAATCTATAATATTTTAATTGTTATAAAATGTTTGCTAGATGTAAATAAAAACACATGGAAAAATATTTTACTCACTTCCAGAATTATATTATCAGCAACTACGAAGAAGGATTTTTCAAATCTATAAAAGACTTTTCAATATCGTATGCTCATTCATGTGAACCGGAAAAATTTTGATATTTTAGATTCAAGATACAAGACATCAAATGGAGAAATTTTTTTTGGCGTAATTTCGTTATTAAGTTATTCTCATTATTTTATTATTGCTATTTAGAGTAGCAGTACAGAGGGAATAAGGTGTATTAGTGTCGCAGGTGTCGTACCCGCCTTGCACCGCTCCCACCGTCCCATCCGCCAGACACGTCACACACGTCGTGCCTGTCAGCAGGTCCCATATCGTGTGAAACGTTGTGAACGTTCACTCGTAAATTGCAAAACACCATCATAATCAACTTGAAAAATAAATCGAGTGGGTTACAAACGTTTCCGAGTAAAGTACTTTAAATTATTGCAGATATTGTACCCCGCTGATATCCAATATTATTAACCAGTCTCTCCTCCTAGGCACTTTTCCGAACTCCCTCAAAGTTGCTAGAGTAACTCCTATCTTTGAAAATGGTGAAAAATCCTGTGTAAACAATTATCGACCTATCTCCGTGCTACCAATTATTAGCAAGGTATTCGAAAAAATTGTGTATAAAAAAGTGTACTCTTATTTTGAACAAAAATCATTTCTCTTTGATAAACAATGCGGCTTTCGTCGTAAAAAATCAACAACACAGGCAATATTAAATCATTTACAATTCCTTTATTCAAATATAGATGAAAGAAATCCTGTCTTCTCTGTATTTTTTGACTTTCGAAAAGCATTCGATTGTGTGCACCATAACATATTACTCTCGAAACTACACTGTTATGGCATTCGAGGAGTTGCCCATGATTGGTTCAGATCATACCTAACAAATCGGAAGCAATACGTTGTCATTGACAACGCAAAATCGGACCCACTGACAATTAGCCATGGAGTTCCACAAAGATCTGTTCTTGGGCCTCTTCTATTTCTGATTTTTATCAGTGATATTATTAAATCTACATCATTTTTCAAAATCATACTTTTTGCCGGTGACAGCACGCTTTCTGCGGTCCTTCCGGATCAAAATCCCGCTAGGATTGCGGAGATAAATAATGAACTCCACAAGGTTTCATCGTGGCTTAAAGCTAATAAAATAAGCCTTAATATCGATAAAACAAAATAAATTACATTCTCATACAATGAAAATATATCTCTCTTACGCATTAAAATTGGCGAAGGTGAAATCGAAGAAACCAACTCATGTAAATTTCTGGGCATCATAATAGATAAACATCTGACCTTCAAAGAGCACATCGCTCATATTAGTTCTAAATTATCAAAATCCATCGGAATCCTAAATAAAGTCAAAAATTTCCTCCTTGAATCAGCCTTACAAGTGCTCTACCGAACGCTCATTTCACCATACCTGCAATACGGAATAGAAGCATGGCACGGAACTGATAAAAATAAAACAAAAAAAATTTTTACTCTGCAAAAAAGAGCCATCAGAGTGGTAAACAACCTAGAATATAATGCTCACACAAATGATTCATTCAAAAATTTACAAATACTCAAACTTTCGGATCTCTACAAAATCTCCATATGTAATTTCATTTACAAAACATTAACAAATGATGGCGACAATAGCCTAAAACAATTATTAACTGCGCAAACTGGTCATCATGACCATTTAACCCGAAATAGAAGTAAATTCATGCTTCCTTATTATTCAAAGGCCCGGTCGCAACACAGTATCCTCTTCGTTGGAACTAAAACTTGGAACTCAATCCCTGCGGAGATTCGTGAAAGTAATTCTTACAAAGTATTCAAAAGAAATCTTGAGTCTCACATCCTATCAAAATACTAGTCGTGTAAGATCACCAAGTCAAATCTTGCCTCCTACATGTCTGATCCTAATAATGTAATTTGCCATGGGTTTGATAAACTGGGGTTACTTTTCCCTGGATCACATTCCCTCTGCTGCTAAGCAAGCATCAGTCAGAAAGACTGCTCTCATCTGCACCTGCGTGCGCCAGTGCTCTTCACAATTTTTATACTTTTATACCCCAGTTTATCGCCGATCTTACGTCTGTTCTTAAATCGTTTATCGAATATACTTTTAAATATAGTCCATATGACCTATATTGTAAAATGAAGCATCAAATATCGAGTTAATTATCTCATTGATCAGTCAAATGCAAAACCAGATTAAGTGAATTAGGTTAAACTTTATTGTACACCTTAGAATAACGTGATGGTAGGATGCCCTAGAAGTCGCTGAACTTGTTCGGGCCCACAGGTAGCTATTTGCAAATTTGACCATTGTACTAGACTTAAGAAACATTCTACCTCTGTAACACCTGTGGTACATAAATTGTTTAAATTGTTTAAATTGTTTAGTTAAACAACGATCTTGGTTGTGGGTAGCGTCCGTTAATCGAACTCACGGTAACCTCAAGGGCTAGTAACTGCATCTATGTTGACGCGCTTTGAGATTCGTATTTCCATTAAGATAATTATGGGAGACGAAGCTAAATACTTTTACATAAATTCTGAGTGTGTTCGCACTTAGAGAGAACTCTGACTTTGTTTTAATTCCTACACTTAATAGAGAATGTCGCTTAGAGGAAAAAGCTGAGAGTTTTCTGATGCTGAAAATCAGTTATGCAGTGCCTGACTGAGATCGCTGTCATCACCGCTGCGACATCAGCCTCCAAGTTAGGGAAGCAGTCCCTTCTAGCGTAGGAGGACAGGGGGCACTCTGTCATTATAGGCCACAGCTTTCACTGTGCGGCTGGAGCCGGCCTCTGACTGACTAAGAACAAGGCAGACTCCATTGGAGTAATGCTACAAAAACAAAGAAAAAATGTGATTATTAGAGCCCGGATTTCTAGTCCTAAAAAGTGTTCAAAATACCGCACAAAATATGATCAACGTAGCACTAAAAAAAGTGGATATTGCAGGTATTATAGCAAAATAGTTTTTCTTTCTAGCAAGATAGTTCTCATTTGTAGCAATATAACACATAAAATTTTGCAAGTTTTGGCTACTATTCAAAAATTTTCTTTCATGTGCAGCTATTAAAAACAGAAAATATTTTTCATAAGCCGAATTTGCGAATGCAAATGCCAAGATAACGAAAGAGAAAGCGTATCGGACACAAACTGTAAAGGATCTGCATAAATTGAGGGCATTTTTAATACCTCGAAAAATTTCCATTCTTATAAATTATACTCTTCTTCGTCTACTACTACTTTGTGCAGGTTTCATAATCATTTATTGCACAATGACTACGTTTTGCCTATGTGTCTCGTCAAAAAAGCGTTCATAGTACAATGGAATTTTTGCAATAAATGCAGTCTTTTTGTATTCATAGTCATTATGGCATTAATAGAATAAATGCTAGAAATCCGGGCTCTAGTGATTATACAAAAATCAATTCAATATTAGCATCCAATTCAGACTCATGCTATGGAAAGAAATTTAGTAAATATTATTATTACTTTAATGACTAGTTTAAGACTCACTAGCTACAACACCAAACACGATGTCAAAAGAGCGGAGAAAAGGGACCATTTAGTTCGAACTGTAGAAAACAGGAAATCATTATTATATACGTTTAAGACTCCCTAGTCTGAACAAAGGCGATCTGAAGAGAGCAAAAAGAAGGAACCATTTACCATGGACGGTAGAAAACACGGAATTTCTGCAAAATGTGAGCTCTCACGCACACGGGGACCCTGCGTATAAAAAAGCAACTTAAGAAAGATGAAGAAAAGACGTCAAAGAGATAGTGAAAGCATGTAAACTATAGGGAGAAAAGGGGCTACGAAAGATAAATGGCTTGAACGCTTATCCATAGCTGGGGTAACCGAACTCTATTCCCCTTGGAAGCACCACTCACAAAAACATGAGGTAGACAAACTTAACTAATGTAAGCCTATTGCTATTCTATGCCTCCTGAAGGGTGTAGATTCACATTTCATCTTCCGTCCTGTAGCTTTTCCTCACAGCTTTTCGAATGGAAATTGATTTACGCGTGCTTTTTTTGTTTCTATTTTCGAAGGAAGTGCCAGCGCACATCTGTTGCAACTCTCGCTGCAGCCACCACGCCTCAACCCACAGAGGCGCGTCAGTCCACCACGGAAAATGAAGAGAGTGTTGAGGAGTCTGCTTTGGTGTACGGCGTTCTTCTAAGGATCAGTGAATAAACCTCAGCAGTTAGCTTTTCTAATACATTAACACGTTACTTGCTATGGGACCTACAGGTGGTCACTGAGGAGATTTTCAAATTGCTTCTGACCGACCTGCAGTCTCTAACTCAATTTTTATAAATGCTCAATGAAAGCTAAATAAAAGCACTATTAAGTGAATGTTTGCTATTTTCAAAACCGCTTACTACAATTGACTTTAAATTTGAATTTAATGTTGAACTTCAGTTTAAGCCATTGCAGTTATCGTGTTAACTCTTTCGAAAGATGATATTGTACAACTGAAGCTGACAAAATGATGACAACTTGCTTGGCGAATTTTAAACAGACGAGTGCAAGACCCTAAACTTCACAACCACAATCATAGCAATAATATTCTCTCTTACATAATAACATCTTTGGTGCGTTTATTTGCTTAAATATTTGTTTGGTGTCCGCTTCTTAATTCAGTCTCTCTGTCACGCTCATAAGGATGCTTAATTAATGACCGTTTTTGGGATACGAGTTTCACCAGTACTCAAGAACAAGAATTTTTTTATCGTAACTATTAGGTTGGATACATTTGTTAGTCATCCACGTCTGGAAAATTTATTCTAGGAAAATATTGAATCCCGTCATTTTGACGGGCCGTGTACACTAGTTTCATTATAAAACTGTTCTTCGGCGTCAATAATCATTAGATCAGATCTGACAAGCTAGTTCAAGCCTACCAAACCACCACATGCAGTAGTGTTTCAAAGAGAGGAAAGCCCCATTTAGCAGAGTTAAGAGAACGAGGAATCTATGCAATAAAGTGCTCCCACACGAAATTGCATGCGCGCACAGAAATAGCAAGTTAGGAAGTAAGTTGATGAAACAAGATAAGAGTTAAAGTAGAGACTATTAGGTGCTGAAAAAAGGGGCAACAGTGAGGCGAAAAAGAGGCCTGAAACAAAACAAAAAACCTACTCCACTTCAGCAAGAATGCCCTCCTAACCTTTAGCTCGGGACCTCACTATCTTTCCCCATGAGAGGCGTCCACAATAAACAGCAATTGATTCGAGTCGAAACTGAAACATAAGAACTAACTGTGCAACATCTCGCAGAGTAAGAAGTAGTTCGTCCTCTTGTATCATAACAGAAAGTCATGATGAAACATATCTTTTCATTTAGCATTTCTTGACTCCGTAAATTATCAGCACTGAACGATTTTCCATTTCCTAGCAGATGAAATATATTCTCAACAATGGTGAAGTTGTGAGAACACTTCCCTGCGCAGTGCACCGACTCAAATTCCACTTTATTTTTACCCTTAGATGCAAATTAGCCTGATTTTTTTTCATCGCGTGACATATTATAAAAAAGACCACAATTCATTTAAAAAACAAACATAAAAATTTGTATCGCGGCAAAGGAAACAAATACAAATACAAGGGGTAATTTTCTTTTATATTTACCACAGACCATATTTTCATTCGTCTCCGTCTCCATCATACAAAGCAATTAATGTCTGCTGACATACAAGGTTCATTTTTTATCGAAGAACTCAAGCAATTTTTCCCTAAGTGTTCATATACGCAAAGGTTTATCAATTCCCACGACGCAAAATAACACTTTCATTTCAGATATTGCACAACAAAAATAATCAAAAACACATGAGAGGAAAGTATTAGGACACAAAAATCTCCCCGTGAGGTTGAATTTATCCCTAGCAACAATAAATGATTCAACAATTGGCCGGCGTAGGAAAAAATAACAGTTTCAACCGAGGTGAACCAAAGCTTCAATCAAGGTGAAGCAATGCTAATTCTGCACTTTTATTTGGTCGAAAATAACACGGTAATGCTGATTGACAATATAAAATCAAGTGACAGAGATGCAACTCGAGCGCATACATGGGGCGGCAGAAGACACAAAAGTCTAAATTGAATGTAAAAGAAGTTTTTTCGTCGAGTGAAGTGACATTGAGAATTGAGGGTCGGTTGGAAGGTAACAAGTCAAATGAAACTCAAATCATGACAAGTCACGACAACGACGCCCACTAGACTGGAGCGAAGGAAACCAAGCTCTCGTTACACCACGGCAGATGAAGTCATACATAAACAGATGAGGAAGGCTTTTAACATTCGCCGATAAGCAAAATCTGAGCAGCAAATGCAGTAATCATCCACAACAAACCAACCAACAGAAATCATTTCAAATTTAGGCGAGTTTTCATTTCAGCGATTTTATGGCAAGACCAATTACTAAACGATGCTCAAGTAGACATCTACCGAACCAGGAACATAATTAGGTTATTCAAATACGTTCTAAGTCCTGCTTTTCTTAGCATGCACTGAACAAATTTTTATTTTCTAATCATGCACCGAGAAGACTTAGAAACAA
Source organism: Platorchestia sp. MABIK (assembly GCA_014220935.1). Taxonomy (NCBI): domain Eukaryota; kingdom Metazoa; phylum Arthropoda; class Malacostraca; order Amphipoda; family Talitridae; genus Platorchestia; species Platorchestia sp. MABIK. The sequence goes on along the minus strand of JACJUY010000097.1, from coordinate 94,453 downwards.
CGACCATAGTCACACAAGCGCAGTCAATGAAGACCCAATGGCAATAGTAAGTTCTCAAAATATAGCTAAATTTTCCTCCAAATTATGAACACAAAATTCATCCATCTCGCAAGATTTATCATGAGTTCATCAACGTGGCGGAACAGAAACAAAACAAGCGAAACAACTGACGTATACTGAATAAAGAATGACAAATTGATGGCGTCGTAACGAGAACTTGGGTCTAATTCCAAGAGGCTGCGATGGCGGCAGAGTAAGTGCGATGGATCACAAATGACACGAGTTTCAGGGCTATTGAGAGTACCAACAACACATTTTTATCCATGTCAACAGACACGAGATGTTAAGTTTTATATTACAGAATAGGAAAATGTCTTCAACGCGAAACTAAAGCAATTGCATCATTTCCTTGACATTAAACCACGATTTATTATGAGAAAGTTTTCCCAAATAAAAGAAGTATCGAAGGAAAGTAGGAGAACTCATTTCACAATTTACCGCCACAAAGGGCTCAGAATCGAGCACTGTAGGTGTAGCACGCATGGTGACCAAATATAAAATAATTCCACAAGCGAACATATAGACACGAAGTAAACCATCAAACCCGGATTTTACTTGCCGCCTTCGAGAAATTTATACCCAACAGTAAAAAAAAGAGCTAACAAGGTTTTTATAATTAACAGCAATAACTAAAATAATCACGTAACTTGCACTTGCAATTCAACGAATTACTAGTGCAAGCAGTATTGCGACGTCATAGGTTCAATGTGGTCGTTTTCATTCTTTTCTCACGAGCCATCAGGATGATTTGTCAAGCCTTGTTAATCCATGAATTACCGCCTAATGATTGAGGAAAGAAAGTAATACAGTAAAAATTAAACTTTGCAAAAAGTTAGCGTGGTCTTCATCACAACAGATATGAGCAACCATTAGAGCGTTCAAATCAATTCGTGATGTTGCTTACGGTTTCACAGTCGTTCCCAGCACCGAGCTGCTCGGAGCACATTCTGTACCACGAAACCAACGAAAAATAGATCAGTTTCACCACTAGACTTCGAGCAAACAAAGATTCTCCAGCAGTATGCGTGATGATGTTGAAGTCACGGTGGGCAGCACGACGTTAAGCAGTAATCTCGAGATCCAAGCGTACAAATTATTGATTCACAGGTTTCACTCAAATAATTATAAGATATGCTTCCGACAAATTCGTGCAAACCAAGACACAAAAACAAAAATGAGAATGAAATTCAAATTCGCAACAGTTTCATATGAATTTCAACACATTGCGAACCATAATGTTCAAGCCTAGATAGTCACGGACACACAAATTGAAAATAGGGCTTCTTTCGGAATGCAATACGTCGAAAAAAATTTAATGACACACCTTCAGCTTTTAAAAAAGCCTGAAACTGGGGACACGAGATCAACGAAGCGTAAGACAATGCCTACAAAATCCAGATTGTAGATACACGCCATGGAAAAAAAGTTCAAGCGCTCAACTCGCTTGGTTAACATGGCCGTAGAGGACAGCAAGAGAGAACACTTGTAAAATGTTGAAATCATCTCAGTCTGCTGGGAATTTCAAATTTTAAGTTACATAGGTAAATGATTACCTGAAACGGACACAGTGACTCAGATAAATGGCATTTAATAGTTAGGCGTCATACGTGAAACCTCGCTTCTTATTCATTCTCAGCGGTTTTTATACAAAAATGAAAGCAGAACACAATAGAGAGACATGAAGAAAAATTCAACATTTTAGAATCATAAATCGGTGACTTAGAAATAAGAGATATGCATTATTTGAAATCATAATTGAACCATAGAAGACCTCATGCTCTTATCAACTACGCAGTGTGCAATCCTCGCAAATTTTTGCAGTTTTAAATAAAGGAAAAAGGACTGTTCGACAGCTCACACCACGCAGCGTCTTCGACGAGCCGTCCACTCACTGAGAGTCAAGTGGGCAGGTTCAGATTAGAACTGTGGGCCGCCACTCGGCTGCGGGAGACGCAAGTTCATCCAACTCTTCATTATAAATGATACTACCTTACTATATTAATAAAAAACTACATTCCAGCTTCACACTTTTAAATACACGCACACAACATAAAATTTCTACATTTTTACTCAGACAGCAGCATAAATTATGACACTACGAAATATACACAACATATTTTGAGACGAGACCAGATAGTGCGCCGAGGCAAACACGGACAAAAATTAGAAAATGTGAACGTGATGAATGGCACTGGGATAATCACTCACCAATGCCACGTGTAACTGGAACGGGCTCAAATTACGATGACAAGCTTACTACAAAAGGAGTGGAAGATGTCAAAGAAAAGAACAAAAAAATTGTAAATTCAGTTTTATAATAAACATGGATAGATGTAGTCCATACCCAGCACATGGATTTCATACTTGAACGTAAAATACAATTTATAATTTAGATACTTGAGAAGATTAGATTATAAGATTATAAGTTAGTTTAAGCCTCCCCAACCGCTAAAAAAAAAAACGCATCGAAGAGAAGGAGGAAGGCACCATTTAGTATGGAGATAAGAGAATGGGGAATCTATGCAGAAGAGGCATGGAAACAGTAAGTTGAGAAAGAAGTTCATGAAACAAGATACAAGTTGAAGAAGAAAGTAGTAGGTGCTGAAAAAGCTGGACAGTACTGAACTGAAAAAAAGTGGTCCTTAACATAACAAAAAACATTTTATTTCAACAAAAAGAAAGCCTACCTAACTCTCAGCTCGGGCCCTCGCAGATTTTCCCACTGAGAGTGCTAATTCCCATAGATACAATAGTTGTAACCCCCTGAAGGGAGAGATACTTATGAAATACAAGCAGAGAACATAGGGGAACAGGGGGATAAGAGCAGTGTCTAATCATTGGTAACTTAGTTGCAGACTATTTTTTGTAGTTTAAAAGTGGTTTGCGGTACGCAACGGACAAGAAATTGAACAGCACAAATACATGAAGATTTATCAAGTTTATGAAGAACTCAGGTACATCAAAATGTACTATTAAAGTCTCGGTAAAATTATGCTGTCGGGCAGGTCCAGCAGAAATATCAACAGAGCAGTTGACATAAAAAAATCAAATATCAAACATTGTCGTTGTTAGGGATAAGATGGGTTTGTACAGAGAGGGTTCAGATGATGGAAAAGAAGCTTTCTTCTTTCACTTCGACACTTTGAGAGACACGACCATAAAATAAGCAGGGCTAGTCACTCAATGATTCAGAGAGGAGTTCCTAGCCTTTACGATAGGCTCCATTTTACCGAGCAGCTTCTCTCTACAAGGTATACATGATACTTTACGTTACAAAGACGAATAGAATATTCGCTAAAATTTTTTAAATAGCAACGACTTTGATAAATCTATTATATATTCAACTTCACAGCACAATCTACAACATGAAATAAGTATTTTTTATTAATGATCTATTTGAAAGAAGCTCTCTTCAGCGTAAACTCATCCGTCATGACCTGCAGCTTGTCTGACTCGACTGACCGGACATAACAACCCGATATCATGCAGTCACACACACCTGACTTTGTGTGACCGCACAAACAACCCGATAACATGTGGCGACACACCTGACTTTGTGTGACCGCACAAACAACCCGATAACATGTGGCGACACAAATGACTTTGTGTGACCGCACAACCAACCCGATATCATGCAGTCACACACACCTGACTTTGTGCGACCGCACAAACAACCCGATAACATGTGGCGACACAAATGACTTTGTGTGACCGCACAAACAACCCGATATCATGCAGTCGCACACACCTGACTTTGTGCGACCGCACAAACAACCCGATAACATGTGGCGACACAAATGAGTTAGAGCAGCCGCACAAATATCACCAGACGCGAGCGCAGGCACGAGCGCGTGCCTGATGTGCGAAGGGCGGCCGCGAGATCACGGAGCACACGACGTACGGCGCTGCCTCAGCGGAGTCCACAGATGGACGCGGCTTGATACGAGCTAACCGCGAGAAGCGACGCCTTCACGCGCACACAAGATACAAATTAAGAAAATGGCACTCAGTTGATCAAAACATATAATATGGCGAAAAAATTATCTATTAGAAATAGGACTCACTTTGTTTATAATTGCGCAATCGCTCAAGCCCCAACATATGGTTTGAATATGGTCAGTCCAGGCATGTCAGGAAGACGCAACGAATGCGAGACGAAAACGGGTGAAGGCACATCATGCTGAGATTCGCTTGGACGATATGTCGGCCAATGATATAGTGAGACTGACGCGGAAAGAAATAACGTAACAACGATATAACATCAAAAATCAAAGGGATTGTCACCAATTTTTATATTAAATTGCGGACTCCTACGTAGAGTTAATGAGAGAGACAAATCGTTGCAGGTTATATATATTTTATTACTGTCTGTAACAAACTTGAATTAAGTTCGCTGGTGTCGTAGACATCTATGTATCTCTTTGCTCGTAAAAATTATGAATAAATAACTGAACAATTTGGTGGCTGTGGTTAGAACACAACATTAGCCGCGGTCAGGTGAGAAAAACGCGAAGGTTAACTGCATCGAGATATGAAATAAAGCCTAGCACAAATTTATAAACTATTGATGCCGGTCTTAGAGATGTGTAACTCGTGACATTCTTGATGAGTGCTGAATCATTGAGTCACGTCGACAAAAACATCAGTTTCATCGTGAGAGGCTCTATTAACTGAACAGAAAATGAGATGCAACTGCATTAAGAATTAAAATAATGTCTTCTCCACTGAAATTTTTCTGTTAACGGACTGTAAAGATAGGTGACGAGGCCATTTAGATTGATATTTTTTGGGTTCAAATACTGATGATCATTCATCACGATCAGCTATGTTAGCGATCATTAAAATGACAGTAAGAAGTCGCACTACCACAGCCCGAAGTTTCAGCGTGTGTTACCACAAAGCGCGGTAGAAGTGATGTGAATGACTGAAATGGAAAAGCGAAACACGCAACATCAGGAGAAGAAAGTGAAAATGTAAATGAAAATTTTCCTGGAAATGTTATTTTTGTGCGTCCGTCCGTGATACAATAGAATACGACACAGAAAACTAAACCACATCATTCACAACTATGCTCCCGCAACGAGCGTTGTTGATTTTGCAGTAAGTACCAAGAGGTTCTTTGGGAAACGTTAAATATTTAATATATTATGATGAGAAAAAACGTTCTTCATGCACGCAAGAAGTATAAATGAAAAATTGTGAAGAGCACTGGCGCACGAAGGTGCAGATGAGAGCAGTCTTTCTGACTGATGCTTGCTTAGCAGCAGAGGGAATGTGATCCAGGGAAAAGTAACCCCAGTTTATCAAATTCGGAAGGAAGTACAAATGAAAGAAATTCAATACCGTACCTAGGAAGCTAATTCCAGTATTCTAAGAATTTTTTGATGGCATTCTTCTTCCTTTAAAACACTAAAAGCAAGTCAAGGAAAAAAACGTACGTTTCAATATGAAGCTGCACAGAAGATTACAGCCCTAATAAAATCAGATATATACCTTCCCTTTAGCTCTACTCTACTGCTGTAGAAACATGGGCATTTAATTGACCAAGTTAGTTCAGGGTCTCGAAAGTAGAATAGCTCCTTTCTAAGAGTTGACAGGTTTACGCAAGTTCCGCATTTGCTATCGTATCGACTAATACGAGACCGCCCTACACGGCCTCGAATCTGATCCAGGGGTAGCATAACGGAAGAGATGACCTCAATCGTTCCTCAGTAATGACTAAGCCACGTAGAAAAAGCTTGCATTTGACTTGTAATGCACTGACACTGTTTATTATAAATGAGACATTGAGGTATTTTCATAGATGGAGATGATATAGCGCCTAGTGCACAGATTTCTTAGGAGATGAGTTTAGATTACACAGCCGCAGTGTAATTGGTGTTGCACCACTTCCTCAGTAATCCATACTGAAGAGGACGAAATGAAAATCGTATACTTTGATTCAACACGGCTTCATTTGCCCAGTTTGCTCGTTATAACATGAGATGGTAGCATTGTACGGGTTGGGCCAAAAAAATATTCACAAGTTCGGCATATTAAACACTCAAAAACCATCAGTCGCAGCGAAATGGGCTTAGTCTCATTAGTAGTAAAATTTACGTTTTTATCATCACCTCCAAGCTTTACATTGTCGACTGTTTTAATTTAGGTGCGATGAAGTTCAGAGCGAGGACCGTTGCTTTCTGACTTGCGCAAAAGTCTTCTAAATTCATTCTCACATTGCACTCTGGAAAATCAAAAGACAAAAAGATAACCGCTCAAATACAAAGATTATTCTTTAAGACGTTGCCGATTTTCAAAACTAACTTACTAGCACACATCACATATCCCACACCACACATAAACTATTTGGGAACAGATAATATTTAAAAAAAATGATCTCAGTGAATGGGAGATCTCATATTCCTAAGGGTAGCGTGGGATTGATTGATTGATTATAAGGTAGTTTCAGCCTCCCTTACCACAACAAAAGATGTTCAAAGAGAGGAGGGATGAAGGCACAGTTAGTATGGAGTTAAGGAAACACGGAATCTATACACAAGGTGTGTTCTTGCGCAGGATCCCCAGCGCATAGAAACAGTAAGTTGAGAAGGAAGGTTAGGAAACAAGATAAAAGTTGAAGAAGAAAGCTAGACGGGCTGAAAAACAGGAAAGCAGTGAACTGAATAAAGATGGCCATTGACAAAATAAAACATACTTTATTTCAACAAAAAGAAGGCCTACCTAACTCTTACATCGGGGCCTCACATTTTACCCCTCGGAGCGCTGATTCCCATAGATACAATAGTTGTATCCCCTGAGGAGTGCAGCGTGGGTATGAATAAACAAACTTCTATTTTGCGCAAGTCTGAAGGAAATGGTCAGCACTCAGAACACTATAGCAACTGAATTAAATTGACGACAATAAACAGTTGGGAGCTGGTAATAAAATTTTAATTTTGCAACAAACGAGACTAAGCCCATTTCCCTTTGATTGATAGGTCTTGAGTAATCAATATGTTAAAATTGGGTCACGCGTTTTTGGTTGACCCTGTACAATAAAAAGTCTACAAGCGATCTTACAGGACCTCAATCATTATTGTAGATAAAAAGAGTATTGTATGTGTTTTAGAGAAATAGATTCCCGTAAAGCCTAAGGTGATGTTGGACATCGTACTGAACCCAATCCAAATTATACAGGAGGCCGACGCTGGCAATCAGCATCAAGCTGTGCGTACGAACGACAGGGCGCTTGCCGTTCCTAGCTCAGTGACAGTTCACTTACTGTAATTGGTTTGCCGTACTCAGTACGGCATAAACACTCGTAATAATAATAAATTTAGGGTTACGTCTCCAACACGGTCTCCAGTAATTTGCGACTAAGAAAACGAACGAGCTCGTCTGTAGTAGTGAATTACTCTGATGAGCAACCAACTCCTACAAAGTTTACTCATTCAACAACACGTAAGAAGATATGATTGACAGGGAGCAGAGGAATTACCTGGATTGCTCACTGAACACTTGTGGGCTGTAAATATGACACACATTTCTTGAAATATCAAAGTATAGTTTACCTACGTAAGGAATCCCTACTGACTTAAAAAATCACGCTCAAATAACTTGGTAAGGTATGTAAAAATTAAATTAGTGTTAGAATAAAAAAAACTAATCCTGTCTCTCTAAAAAAATGCAACTACAACTGCTGCTTAGTGAATATGCAGGTTAATAATGTATACACCACAAGAGAGCGAATTCGCAACAATCGATAACCGAGAGAAAATGCAAAAATTTTCTCATATTTTACCTATTCATCGATTAATAAGAGCATCTTTTGGAATGTATACATTATGCAGCATATTTGGATGGCACCCCAGTCTACGATCGAAAGGAATGTCATCAAGTTAGGCAGAAAGTGTCCGCAACGCTGGATCCCAAAAGAAAACTTTGGTCTACATTGCACAACAGACACGCGAGCTAGACCACCTCACTACTATCACCTAATACAACACATGATTGCGATCTTTAAGAGCGAATACTTTACCATGGATATAGAAATAGGCTTTGAACACAAATGACAACAGTGAATCTCAGAAAGGGTTAATCCCGAGCGTACTCCGCCAACTCCTAAATGAAAGGTAAGACAACTGGAGCGTCAGAGGCACGAAAAATATGACTAAGTCTAATGCGCAGAGGCCCACATTTTGTAGGTTGCAAGAGATTGACACAAGAAAGGGATTGCTAACATTATAAATACTCCATATTTTTTCTCAAAGAACAGTCTTACAAAATAACACTTAACTTCTACTGATAATCTTATCTACATAAAGTAGGTCATTTTCTTACCAGCATATAATGTTCCCAACATGATGAATAAAATACACTGAGGTAACCCTAGGAAATTATACGCATTTGAAATAAATAAATAAATAAATAAAATTTTGCAGGGTATATTTAACAAGCCAAAAACTACACAGACCGTACTTAACATCGGCCAGTAAAAGACGCAAGGCCGTATCACCGCACAAGCTCACTGGTAGACGTCTTGGCACCGTGCGTTGTCGGGGCAACACCACCAGCGACATTCAAAACCTAGATATTGGGAGTGCCCAGTCCCGTTTCATTTGCTGGAAGCCTTCTTCCTAACTTTAGTAGATCGGACCATAGAACAGGTCTAAAGGACAAGCAAGAGCAGGTACCACGTGAGCCAGTGCCGTAATGCTGCCCTGAACAAATCGCCCAACAGGATGGCTCCTGTAACATTAGCTACACGTACTGCACCAAGTGGTCGCAAGCAGAGGAGGTACGAAGCTCGTCATGAGAAGCGTGTTAGTGGCACTAAGCGTAATGGAAGTCGGTACTGAGAAGAGCTCTTTTCTCTCTCATACACCCAATCTCGAGAAATATAATTCATTTCATGTCCTTCACTCGGTTTGAGATCATCATAATTCACGGAACTAGCACGAGTATTCAACACATAAAGCATGGATACACATGAGTCAGCATTGGTCACTTGGGTAAATGCAAATTTTTGAGTGTAGCACCACAATTTGTCCAGCCTTAGGAAAAACTAAGCTTACCATTCAGCTTACGAAACAAATTAATTTTTCCAGTTTTTTCGATGTTTCAGGCTGGAAGCACAAGCAAACACTGCACATGAAGAGATCTTTTCACGATCTTTAGCCATCTTTCATCTGTTGAAGTTATTTTGATTCCCATCGTGAATCGAGGCCCGTGTTCTGAAGTTTCACCCTTTGAACACAACAATCTCAGTCGCAGTCATTTCACAACGTTCATCTATCTCCTGGCAACAGGGCAGGCTCCCATCCGCCGGAACGAGGTAACGACGGCAACCGAGAGGCAAGTGGAGAGCTCATCGCCAGACGAAGTGGAGATCTCATTCACAAAAAAGAAGAAAACGCATGGTTGGAAATTTTCTTGATACATAAAACGAGTTTCAGTCTTCGACAACAACTATGACCGCTCTGGCCTCTCTTCAGCACAGTACCGTTTTCTCAACCACACGCGTCGAAGTCTCCGTTTAAAGGCTTTTTAGGCTCGTTCAAGAATTATTTTGTTTACCATCATGTTTCCGCCATTCAAAAGCTTTGATGCAGTTACAAACCTAAGAGCAGCACAACACCCGTTGCTCATTTATACACTTAGGGTGGTCATCGAAAACAGTGGCATCACTTGTATATATACACATACATCGGCGAAGGCATCAAATGTCAAGCAAGGACCCGTACGCCATAGAACTGTGGTTCTAACCTTGTCTTTTGTACGACCGCCCTGTGACTTTGAAGGGGGGTTAGTCGATCAATTGAGTACAATGTGAGTTTTTACTATCGAACTTCAAAGCTGTGTGAAAAATGGAAGCCAACTTGTAGAATGATTCATTTTTGATCAATATTCAACTTTAAATCAGAGCACAAATTTTTATTTAAGATTATGTTGTGACAGAACTTCAACGAGCGACAAATTTAGATATTAACAGTAAGTCGAAACTATTACCGAAGACTCCCTTCATTTACTTTCAATGGCAAGCATCAACTAAAGCTAGGACACTTTTTTAATTGCCGCCTCAAACGTGAATTGCCTAACGATGGGCAGCGATCTAGCATTGAATGGAGAGGTGGTAACAATCAATTCCAGCCTCTTAGCATAGGAGGCTGCACACGGCCACGCATTACGAGCCCCTATCTGCTAGTCGCAGCACTACCTTTGTTCACATGAAGGCATTCAATTTGTGGTTATGTCGCTTCAAGTTAATATCCAATTATATATAGTCATTTTGAGACTCGTCAAACTCGTTAACCCTCATAACATATGATCGTATCAAATTTAAGCTCGACACATTATTTGTAATAACGATTCAAATAGATGACGTAATCAAAACCACAGCAATAATATGACTGAGGGTGGCAATCGGACAGAAGTTTTCAATATAACTTGAGGTACCAACTAATTTAGCGGATAAATTTAAAGTTTAGTTAAACTCCGTATTGTGACTCAACTTTACGGTCTGAGATAAGAATTGCTTCACAACTATAAGACAATGTCAACTTTATATTAAAAATCCAACTGTGATTTGAGACTTACACTCTCTTGTACTTTAACTTCACGCTGAAGTTTATTTTTAGTTCAAATTTGCATAAGTTACACGAGGATATGCATGTTGAAATATAATTTTTGGGTGAACTTTACCTTCGAGTGGCGATTCAATTTCAGGTTCAGACTTCTTGTTATGGTTGAAACCCCATGATTGCCTTAGAGCTACAACCTAATATATATATATATTTGTTAGAACATAACACTCAGTTGTGACCTAACAAAAAGTTGAACCTTGGGCAGGGCCCGAGCAGAGGTAGGGGCGTCTATTGAAGGTTCAGAACCACAGCTCCAGCAGCGGGCGTGAGAGCGCCTTAGTGGACGCTCTCCCCCCGCCGTGCGCAGGGGCTGCTGGACACCGAGGACGATGCCCATATCCTGCAATATGAGCAAGTCCTTCATCATTCCCTGCTACACGCATGACATTACGTCGTCGCCCATAGCACCAGTTCCTTAGGATTTCGAAACTAAACAAAAACACGTTCATTTTCAGCATAATGAGACCAAAACTCATTACTAAACGATACCTAAAATATAATTGAGCACACCATTTCACACACCCTCACAACAAGATATCCTGGTTGTTGCATATGAGGAGTCCAAGTAGTAGCTGCTAAGTCTAACTTGTTTAGCCTAATGCATCACTCAACCATCTCCTACCCTTACCTGCACTCCTAAGCAAACAGGCCAGTTATTAAACTCAACCATGCAGTAGAATCTACAATTTGGTGCAGTGCTTTTCGTTTCTACTGATTTCAGTCCCTGAAATATTTCTAAGCATTAAATAGAATTAGTATTTCTAGCCAACCCAAACCTATAACTCCATCTACGTAAAAGTTTACTCACCTCCTGTAACCGTTCAATATTCTTTTCATCGCACTTTTTTATGCATACGACAGAACATTTAAAAATAAAAGCTTTTAGGCACCGAGTTCATGTCCACAAAGAAGTTAGGAGAACATTATCACAAAGAAGGTAGGAAAGCATTATCATATAGTATTTCAATCAAGAGTTGGTTTCCTTTTATTCAGCACGACTATATCATACATTTTCATCCGCAACAAGTGGCGGAATCTTAAGCGCCAACACGCAGATGATAAATAATCACTCATACGTGAGAGAACAGCAGTACTTAGTCGCACAGGAAACAATCTACCATCTTCCAGCTAAACCTGGTCTAGATTTAGGGCTATTTCGATTGGAGGATTTCTTAAGTAGTTAGCTGTGCCAAACTTAGCTGTCCCATGCGTTTTTCCACGTATTCAGCCATACAAAACACAAAAATATGAAAAGAAGCACATGCAGGACCGCATTTAGCTGGGTGTCAAACTACAATAACACAAGCGCCCCTCCTCACCTGTGCCCCTTGACGCTGGCTGTGTGCAGGGCCACAGGACTGCAGAAGGCCCGCGTCAGTGCCAGCTGGGGACTTACAGACACGGGCCGCAGAGTCTCGCTCAGTTTGGACAGATGTCCCGAGTAGCCCTCCGCCAGTACCTGAAAATCCGCCCCGACAAAAATCTTTGAGATCAGTAACAAGTTCAACAATCCGAAGTTGCGCACAGCTGAATCGTACGTTCGTAAAGTTTGCATGGGGACATTCCTATTTAGTGTAGTAAAGTAGTCTGCCGACATCAATACGGTAAAATACAGTATGTTAGTACACACTACACAGTCAGCAAAATTTGATCTGCCACGAAAGTGCAAATAATACAGTACAAACCGACAGTATTGTAATTCATACCCCAATAATTCTGCTGTACGAGTATACACCAACACACTGCAAGTTCACTGTTAAAGTACACTTATTCAATTCAGTCTGGCCAAGAAACCTAACAAAAAATGTACCATTGAATCACAGTAAGTTAAAATTCGGCGATGAGCCTCTACAGTAAACATCTTAGACCACCAGCTGCAGTTTGGGAGCCAAGAGTTGCCCCACCCACCTGGGCTTGGGTGTGCTGCTTCTTGCCCGCCTTGCCCACCACGTAGATTTGCTCCGGCGAAAGGCCCAGTCCGCTGTAGACGCTGATGTCTTTCGTGCTGCCGTACGCCGCGTCGATGATGGCGCCGTGGTCCTGTGTGGCCAGAATGTCCTCTCAAACAGCGCATATGCAAAACCAACATCCTTCGATTTCCTCACCAATGTATCCCTGTACTAGGCAGCGCGTTCAGGTTTTTGCTAGATTCTAGGCTTTTGAGAGAGAGCGCTTGGTAAAGAATGGTAGTTTTACGACTCCATGAATGAGCAAGGATTGAAAACTGGCCAGCTTCTTACTACTCTCCTCCACCGAAGAGATTAAAAACCAACAGAATTCGACCCCTCCGCAACTAAATTCATTTGAAATATAATGAGTACTTGATGGATTTTTAACAATTGGTTACAAATATAAGCATAAAATACAGCTAATGCGTTAAATAATGTTGATAGACTATTTCATTTCGGTACATTAGCTATGTGTTTTACTACGCATGAGCTTAAATTCTGCATTTCGATGCGCGAAAGTTTGTACAAGCTTCAAGATATCCAGAGTATACTGAAGTGTATCATACGATACACCGAGTCTCCTAATGACGACAATTGCGCACAATTGGGACATAGATGTTTGCTCGTGAACAAAGATTGAAATCGATCAGTGTCACAGTTTCATGCACGGCACAGCACACATCATCCAACACAGCAGAAAATTCACAAGATAAAAACGCATTTTAAACTTTTTTTTTCGAAACTAAACGCATTTCACAAGAAGATAACATTCCCCCAGCGGCGACCTCGTAAGTATCATCATTGTAAAAAATCCCATCTCAATGACAAATAAAAACAGCGAGAGACACAGACCTGCACCAGACTCTTGAGGTATGAGGCCTTATGACCAAGGGGATCCGTCGTGATGCCGTCAACGAACGACAGCAGGCCGTGGGGGAAGTTATGCTTCGCCAGCCACGATAACACCTGCACGTACACAATGGTTGCGGGCATTGGAGTGAGAAAAAGTGCTAAGTAAGCAAAGCGCTAGAAAATTTCACAACGTGCTCTGCATAAATGACTGTTCAAATAGAATTTGCAACACTTGCAAATAATAATTAAAAGAAGGAATGAAGTTAATGCTGTAACACTTGGACTGTAAAACTCCGATGTAGAACTGGCCAAGACTAGACCGACATCGATGGTGAGTCACGTAAGGCTCAGAATCACTTTAAAACTATGCCCGCTCACTACTGAACGAACAAAGAATAAACAAAACTCCCCCTAGGCAATAAAAAAAAAGATTTTAGCAACCGCACAATGCACACACATGCTCAAATAAAAATTTCCTCATCAAATTTAACTAAAAAGGAGACAGATTTTTCAAAAACTTGAGTTCTGTACAACAGTAATTAACCATGTTGTTTTCATAACCACATAATGAATTTCATGTACAATAAATGGGATTCTGCCAGCGATTCTACACAACCGTATCATTAACTCTTCAAGGAACGAGCTAGATGCTGAAAGTAGGTACGTATGAAAGGGCAACACAACAACGGAGGTTCATCCTGAAGGCATAGGAAGAAGGTGCACCCGCACACTAGGCGCACTGCAGATCGGCTAAAGGAGAGAAGTGAGAGCAATACCTACCTTCTGGTGCTGGAGATCAGGTCGCCCTGTGATGTAAAGCAGAAGGTAGCCTCGCTGCTGCCACACGCGCAGGACGTCGACAGCGCCAGGCCGAACTTTGGGGTCTTTGCCGCTCACGGAGACGCTGGCGGTCAGTGAGCCGTCTATGCTGAACACGACCATGTGGGTGCCTGCTGGCACCACCGCCAGCCACAACGTGCACCCGCTGTGGTCCCCTCTGCAGCATGGACAGCGTGAGCAGGTTGTGTATCGAGTGTTTCAAATCGGTCATCAACGAATGAACGCTAGGAGCAGAATGCAGCAACCAACACCAGCTGTGGTCCCCTCTGCAGCATGGGCAGCGTGAACAGGTTGGGTATCGAGTGTTCGAAATCAGTCATGAATGAATGAGGGCTAGAGGCAGAATGCTGCAACTAATGCACGATTTGTAACCCACACATCAGTTAGTCGGATAATACGGTGTATCTAAAATGACGCACTACTTAAAGCAGATGCCACGGTAATTTATATAGAGAAAAACTTCATATCAGATTATTCCTAACACACCAAAGTGATACGACAGAAATTTTTGCCTAGATATCAAGTAGGTCTCAACATTATAAACAAGTGTTTTCAAATCTTGTCAACGTCATGGCAAATAAATTAAAGCGATATCGAAAATTGAATTTACGCGTATTAAAAAACGAATGACAAGCTGGACAAATTAATAACAGCTTTTTTGATAATGTGGTGTCTACTTTTCAAGAAACACTGATTCATCAAAAAAATTCCTGGGGACAGTTACTACGTACAGTAAAAAGGTTGAGAAATAAATTAACCCATGAAACGAAGCTCCACACACCTGCTATCGATGATATAGATAACGTAGCAGCACTCAAGCTTGCGTGACACTATTGAGCATTAGTCGTAGCTTTATAAAAAAAATTTTTTATTCATAAATGGATAACTATCCCGTTTCAGAAGTTTGATATAACATAATGCATCTTCAAGCTTCACAAACTTCCACAAATCTTCGATTTATTCAATACCTGAAGAGTCGATGATCGCTAAGTTAAAAGTCAGCAGGACTTCACGTTAGCATGAAAAAGCTGGAATTTTTTTATTCGCAGTCGAATGAACAGCAGCTCGAACTCTAGCATCATGAACATCGTAGCGCTGCAAAACCTGTTCAATCACACCACAAAGAACTCAAGCATTACACATACACACATTCAGACAACAAAACTTCCACATTCTACATTACAGCAAACAGCTTAGACATTACACGTTTCAAACACAAGTACGCAACAAAACATACAGACCACATCTCAAATAAGCCCTATATTCACACGACAAAACTATCACATACGACACAACGAACAACTAAAGCATCACTCGCACATACAGACAACAATACCTTCACCCATCCCATGGTAAATAGCTCAAATACCGCATCCACACATTCAGGCGCAAAATAAAACCAGTAGACCAAACGTCTGACGACTCAAGCATCATGTACAAGGGAAGGAGGAGATGTACAGACCTGACGGTCATCTTGACAGGAAAGATGCCACACTGCAGCTCGTGTTCTGGAGGCAGGGTGAGAGACAGGCGTCCCGTCTTGTCTGTGATGGGGGAGCCCACCAGGCTCCACTCTCCGTTGGGAGGGGACCGCATCACGTGTACGTCCACTTTCTCTCCTGCGCATCAAGTACAAAAATCCCTCAAGTTTCACAATAAGATTACTAAAGAAATCTTCCTTTTCGTGAAAAGTCACGCTTTTCAATGCAAGCTTACAAACGTAAGCAAATTTATGATTTCGGCGAATGAAAATAACAGAATTGCATCAATGCGTCAAGTCTTTTACAGAATTGACACGTCTTCAATGCTGATCATCAAACGGTTTTAACATTGCCAATAAATTTAAAGAAGAATGTCATTGTAGTATAGAACAACGTTCAAGAAGCCCTAGCACCGTATTAGCCTTAACGAAGAAAGCACTCAACAAAGAAGTCATCAGAATTAGTATTCAAAGTGGCAATGCTGTCAACAACAGCGTGAAATGTCTCCATACACGGACAGGAAGACTCACGAAGAGCTAGGTTGTCAAAAAACAGCAACAAGAAAAAAGTCCTTGATTTCAGAGGTTACCAGGGAGAAGTGCAATATTGGCCAATGGAATTCAGGAGTAGAAAGAAATTAATTTGGCTGAGTGTAATTTAGTCAGAGATGAGTAAATTCTGCCAATGTTCGAATTCGAGACAGATATATGCTTGGTGAAATCAGGCTGACGCTTGGAAATTTTAATGTCTGCTGACGACAGTGCAACACGGAAGGATTGGATTTGTGGAGTGAGATGCTATCTGGGTTGAAGGGAAATCTGTGTTGACAGATTTCTTTTGACAAGCCTTTTTGTGGACAAGTCATTGAATGACCCAAATTACTGTAAAACATCAAAGAAAGAGCAACTCCAAATATTTAAAACCAGCTAGATTGATAAAAATAGTTTCCACTTTTTAAAAACATGGAACACTCCGTCATACCAGCAAAGTAGCAGAAGCCTGAAACAAGCCACTGCCATGAGTCACTAAGAGTGTCGACACCAAGGAGGTTGGATATATGGAGCCGGCATCATTACTTAAAGTGAAGCCAATTTCCCGTAGCTGTAGGCGGACAGCCCCAGTAACAGAGTTGGTGCGCAGTTCGTTTCTGGCACTCCGTGTGGAAGGACGCTGCTTATCCATGCTGCGTTCAAGGACTACTTTTTCAAACCGCATTCATGCATTGTACCTGCAAGAAGATTCAGGCACACGTCTTCACATGTAAGTACTATATAAGTATTATGTAAGCGCGGTGTTCAGTCCCTGATGTTGGTGGTGGGACCCCTCCTCTGCCTCACACCTCCACAACTGGGGACAAATGCCGGGTGGCCGGGGCTTGGGACGGCAGATGTGGCTTCACTCGCTTGACTGGCAAAAGATAGCGATGCCGCCTCCACCCATTCAACCTCCTTGGTCGACACGAATCCAATAAAGTAAATTTGAGAGTACATACATTGACCGAAAACTTCGAAAATATGGACCAAAGTCACGTCCATTTCAACTCCTAAAAAATGTTGCGAGAGAAGTAGCAAACTATAGATCAGACAAATCTCGAGAGTTAGATCTAAACCATGAGAAATTAGACAAAATCCATCAAAAACTAAATACAGGCGCCGGAACTAGCACACGAAATATCCAATCCACACTAGCTTCAAAAATCATTTTATCACATGTTGAATTCACGTTGAGAAGTCCCGTTTGAAAATCGAACGTTATCAATTTTTCCTGGCTAAAAACTTAACATACGCCACTATACACGAGTGCAAAGCCTATGACAAATTAAATGGGTTGAAAATAAGGTTGGATGAGCAAACGAAATGACCAGTAGGGTACTGGACGCAGGAGCTCACCGCTGAGGGCGACCATGTCGAGCGGGCCGTACATGAAGCGGGCGTGCAGCGTCTGGGGAGCACCGCAACGCACCAGCACATCGTTGCCGCGGTGGTTGCTAGTCACATTCTGCTCACACGCCAGACTAGAGTCAAGGATGGCCGGCTTTGCAGTCAACATAACAATGAAAGGGTTGGCCTCTCGTTTATTTTCCGAACTTCTAAAGATGTTGCTACAACACCGGCTACAACAAGAAAAAGTGACTTAAAGAGAGTGAGCACAGCACTCAACCGCATACAAAGCACAGCACCAGTCATACACTTTGGTTAATAACCGCTGGTTCTGAAGTGCTCCACGACACTCGCTGGTTTATCTCAGCCACTCGGCGGTCGGCTCTTTTCGTTTAATTTTGACTAGCGAATGAGGATGCGAGACCAAGTTAAGTTAGGGCAACGTAAAAAATTAGGAGCCATCATGTGTTTTATGAAATGCCGCTGACCAAATAAGCAAATGCTGTCGCGTACTCTGTAGATTTTTTCTCTTAACCAGCGCTCGCCTCACTACAATCAACAGTATCTCAGTCTACCTCCACAACCTCCACTTCTACTGTACATCATCGCTACTTAGATAGCCGTTTGAACAGTTTTCCTACTCGCGAGGTCCCAGCTGTACGCGGAATCTGGTCTATATCCTCTGCCCATTAAACTTCATCTTACTTCCCGAAATAAGAAAGCACGGTCCAAGGTGGCAGAGATCTTCTCATAATTTCACGTTAATTCAAAGCACGTTTGAGCCACAGGTTCATTTTCACTGTTTAAGCTAATCATACCATTAAGGTTAAGGACCAACAAACGCGAACAGCCCAAATTTCCATCTAACAGTGAACGTGAGCTTTTTGGTTTAGGATAGAAGAAAAGACCACGAGGCGAGGAGAGCAGCAGCGAGGCGACGGTCACCTTGAGCTTGACAGAGGTGCGCTTCTTGATCCACTTTTCCCTGGGGTGCGAGGGCGCGAACACCGGCACGTCTCGCTCGCCTGCCACTACGCCCTGCGAGCTGCGGATGACCTGAGTGCACGAGGTGAGAGTTGTAACGAGTAAGGAACTTAGCGGTGGTCAAGTTATTGGTGCTCTCACTTGATGAATGATAGTCAAATGAAGCTATGAATGAAGCTAACCAACTGCGGTCAAAATGTTGAAGTCTTCCATTCTTATTGTTGCAGCTGTACAAGACCTCAAGAACCTGTAAGTAGTAATATAGAAGTTAGTTTAAGGCTCATTTTTCCACATTGAACTCAAATTTAAAGTCAAAAGTTGTTAGCAATTTTATAAATACCAAATATTAACTGGGTTCATAAAATATCAGTGATTTTAGAAGATCGTTAAATATTTTTCAAACGACACATCAATGGGTCGTTTTACAGTAGGAAAAACTCAAGCACGACCCCCTAATGGGTCGTATCGCAAGCAATGTTTTAATGTACACTTGTGCAAACGCGAACTTTGTGTATGAAGCGTGTTCCCACACAGAATACTCTGCTCATTATCACAGCTAGTTTGAAAGGAAGAGGACGAAAAGAAAAAAAAGGGGTAACAAAAAAGGTATAAAAACCGAAAGAAGCGAAGTGGGCACGAAAGACGGAGGTCACGACAGCCTATCTATAGCTAAGGTAACCTAATAGTATTTCACCTCGGGGCGCCAGTCCCCACAGCATAGGACAGACAAAGCAACTAACTTGTAGCTAGTGCCTCTTATGAACTGTGAAGAGCAAGAACCTGTTAGGACGAAATTATAATTGACTGCTAACTTCCAAAAGCCAGGAGCAAGCACATTAAAATTTTACACATCTGACTCAATTTGTTTAACTATTCAGGCTCTCATGAGCAAAAATTTAAGTCACAAGAATGTATTATATTCTAACTAACGAGCGGCGACAAATAATCTTCTCCAGAGACGCAACTGAGACACGACACTCAAAGCATTTTTGCCTGCGTTAATTGGAAATCGATTTATGTCATCATTTTTCATTTTTGCACGTCATGGTCATGCTAATTGCAAATAAGTGAAAATTTTTGACAACAGGAAAGGAAGGCTGCCGAAACGTATTTTTCCAATGCTTTAAAATTTTAGTACTCTCAGTTCTCACAAGCTTTGCTTAAAAAACACGAATTTTATCCCACAGCTCACAAAAGTTATCTACGAAGCAAAATCGACGATTTTTACAGCTCGTAAATATCCATACGTGTGAGTGCCGCACAAACTACACCACAGAAGTTGTACCTGTCTGAGGATGAAGGCGGCGACATCATTGCTCTCCCAGAAGGAGGCGTGGAAGAGGTGCGGCAGAGCGTTGGGCGGGAAGTTAGCGAGGGCGTCCGGGCAGTAGAGCGCGTAGTCCAGCCGCTTGCTGCCCCACCACACCTCGCGCACTGCAGCACAAAGAATGCTTCAGGACACTGTTTCCAGTTTCTTCACAAACCAGTCATTATTACCCTATCTCAATTTTGTACTCATTTCTGTATTATCACTATCGCCCATTTTAGATTGCCACTCAAACTAGAATTAGGCAAGAACTGCCACTCGGCAGTAAACTTAAAAGAACACATCAAGGCAACAAGTCGACAAGAAATACAATATATTTTAACATTTTGCATCAGAGGCCACCAGTTTTCTGATCATTAAAGGATTGAACTCATATTTAGCACGGTACTGCCATCAGCTGAGCACCGCACACAAAGTGAGTCACCTGCGCCGCACAAAAAGAAGTGGTCTCAGAAGGAAATAACTCGATTGAGTACAACGGCTATTGTACGCCAGCAACTGACAAAATGTAAACCATGGTAGTCCAATAGAAATGACAAAAATTGTGATCTGACTCAAAGAATTTACCACTGTGAAAAAAAAATTAAACCAATAAGAAAGGAAGGCGCGAGAAGCACGGAGCAGAGAGGGGGACGTGAGATGCAGCGAGTTGAGAGAGGGACATGGGAAGGTGCGACTCACATGCGGCGCCAGTAGCGAGCGTCTGGGAGTCCGCCATGCCGGACATGGTGCTGGTGAGCGAAGAATCTGAGAGCCGCCTGCCACCTCCGCCTCCTCCCAGCGGGGTGCTGCTGCTGCTGCCGCCCGCGTTGTCGCACAGCAAATTGCCGTGCCGCTGTATGTACTCCACTGCACAGCAGCACAGACTCACAGTCAAACCTTTCTGTGCGGCAAGTGTTCTCTTACAAGATACCAGGGGAGGTCCCATGACCTCGATGGCAAACTCTAGGGCAAAAAATTTGGCGGAGGTCACAGTTTCTGGTCCTAATATTAGTGGAGTTATTTGGAGTTTTTCCTTAATGATGAGGATTCTAAAACCAACAATTGAACTGCAGTAACCACAGGATCGTTTCCAAGACGTGCGACTCGAATCAAAGTACTATTTTACATGTATTGGATGAGGTCAACTTAGCATGAAATCAATACAAACGATAGAATCAACGAGTTATGTAATATACCGTAAGCGACACAACAGTAGCAACATCGTGCCTGTGGAGGAAAAATATACATTCAAAGTGGAAATTTGTAATCCAACTCCCGGCTTGTAGGCCGCAGTGCTCCTGACATGATTACGGACTAATTTATACTCTAATACCTGCTCGTAGCCGTCCGGGTGGCAACTGCATCACACACGCAAGCGAAACCAGGGCCCGTCAGTGGAATAAATAGAATTAAAGCAGTTAACGCATTTGCTAGGTTCTGACACCCGTCAAGCGATATCGGCAGTTTAAGAAAGCAGATTATACGTCAGGCTGAGGTTGAATAAATCTCCCGCACAGCCCCTTGTTTAGTTGAGGATATGCTACCCGCTGAAATGAGTGATTTCATAATTGGCAATAGCTCACGCGACATGACGTTCTTATACCGTCCGCTTCAACATAAGACCTGCCGTACCTTCCTGTTCTAGGCATGAGCCTTTGGCTCTTCATATTGTCCCGGTGTTAACATCTTCCTACAACTTATCTCAAACAAAAGAGTCCTTTTGAACTTATTCCGTTCAAAATAATCATTCGCTTTTCTTATTGTCTGTACACAAATATATTTCACAAGTTTCAACAGAGCATTTGGTGAGTATTCTGCTATGAAGTACACTGTAACGCCTCACACCTAGCCCGGCACGAACTTTGCGCAAGACGAACTTGGCATACTCACGCAGGTGCGTGGGCTGAGCGTCCCCCATGGGATGTTTGGTGTAGCGAGGCACGGTGACGGGGGGCAGGGCGGCCAGAGAGGGAGCCAGGAGGGGCTCCAGCCTCAGCGCCAGGGGGTCGGTGGGGTGGAACAGGTTGTACAGCTGGTGGCAGCGCGGCCGCTGTGCCACTGCCCACACAGCGAGCGCGTCTTTAACAAGTCCTGAGGTGACGCGGCTAATGCACGGTTGTGTGTGTGCGGCATATATTGCCTCACCCCGTAGTCAGACTGTTACTTGTTTTCAGGTACTCATACGTGAAGACACTAAGTGCTTTGGTCTGTCAATGTTTTCTAAGGAGATTGGAGTTAACAATTCATGAAAAGACTCGGTAATAAAATTGTATAGCCATTGCAATGTCATATCGTTTTTCCAATTTTTCTCCTAAATTTAAAAATTCGAGCTTTTTTAGAGACAAATTTTTATTCGAGTTTAAAATTTGAATTATAAAAATATTACGGTACACAATTCATTGAATTTAAAAAAATGTTACGATGGACCGTTTTGAACGGAAAACAACATGAAAAATAAATACCGAAAAGTGTCATCTTTTACTATGAACGCAACACTTCGCTGATGGCAGAGAATCAACGCCGGTACCTGATAGAAAAGGCACAACTAGGTACCGCTTGCGTGTGACTGATAGATACTGTAACTGCACCACCTCACCTAAGTCAGGCCAAACATTCAGCTTGTGCGGGGCTGAAGTGAGCTCTCATCAATTCAATGATATCGCTGAGCCTCGTAAGATTCGGTTCATACGAAGCTGTTATCATTGGCAGTCGATGCGAATGAAAAACCATGAAGAGAAACTAATCTTGAAGTAGTCACGATAGACAATCGGTCGGAAAATGTTTGAAAGTTCAGTGGCATTTTACATCATTGATATTCATGCATCCTAAATGCGGTTTTGAGTATTGGGAAGTGAAGAATGCAGAGCGGCACTCACCGAAGTGCGTAGTGGAGTGTATCTTTCTCTTTAGCAGGACGAGCGCCAGGGGGCAGCCGAAGAGGAACACGTCACACGCCTCATACTCCAGCCTGCACACCGCAATAGAGACAAAAAAAAACTACGGAGAAAAATGCACCCACATTTCATACGGTTTTACCATGCGGAATGATTAAATTGAGGACTATTTGAGCATTCTTTGCAACAATTACTGAAAGAACCACCATTCTAAGCTAGGAGCCCAGAGCACGCTCACAAAACAATGTAGGAGCGTGAGGAACCGGAGAATTCTGCTGCTTGCATTAACTCTCACAACCATGCAGTCAGCGGAGGCAGCGCAGCTGCATGTAGCTAAGAATATTTGTGAATCATGTCATTGGACAGATAAAATGCCATTGTATTCAACATTCAAGCAACTTTCATTCAATTGTAGAAGATATTCCAACGATATTCAGCACAAATTCAACTAAGTGGCCCACAGGGGAGGAAATTCATTGCATTTCGCTTCAAACGGCTACCACAGTATGCGTACTACGTGGAGGCGGAAAAGTGAAGTGAAGATTAGATTAGATTATTAGTTAGTTTAAGCCTCCCTATCCGCTACAAAGGCGATCCAAAGAGAGGAAGGAGGAAGGCACCATTTAGTATGGAGTTTAGGGAACGTGGAATCTACGCAGAAAGGGCATAGAAACAGGAAGATGAGAAAGAAGTTTATGAAACAAGATCAAAGTTCAAGAAGAAAGTAGTAGGTGTTGAAAAAACAGGACAGCAGTGAACCGAAAAGAGATGGTCCGTAACAGAACAAAAACCTATTCTATTCCAACAAAAAGGAAGCCTACCTAACCCTTAGCTCGGGCCCTCACATAGTCCCCCTGGGAGCGCTAATTCCCATAGATACAATAGTTGTATCCCCCTGAGGGGAAAAGTGAAGTGAAATGAAGACTGGAACTGAAATAGAACACCCTCCTGCATGAGATAGCTACTCGGTACATCAGTCTCCCTCATGAGGCAGAGAATGAAAAAAAATGAGCGTCCACAGAGAATAACAAGCCTATGAGACTCCTGTTACAAGTATTATTGATTCCGTTCTCCGCGACTGAGATATTTCATCTCAGAAGAGCTTCAATTATTCAGCGTTCACTGACGAGAACAGACGTTTAATACAATCAATAGACCGTCGAAGCGTTACCGAATATATTGAAGGTGTATTCCTGAGTTTCAAAATACAAAAATAAAACATCTTCTGAAACATGTAACTCAATAAGACCACGGAACTATCTTGTGATGGACAAGTTTTTAAAAACTAGTATGGTTTCTTAAGCGTAGTGAAGGCCATACGGCATACAAGTACCTACAACAGTAGTCAATTTGCAGTCACATAATGATTGCCAGAGCTGCACAGGTTTAACACTTGAAACTTCAGCATCTAAATGATAATTCCAACCGTAACAATATCAGTCGAAGTTGCAAGGACTCGAATCTAGTCCCCGCATCAACCAAATTACAGCAGCAGTCACTGCACATCACCAGCGAGCGGTGCAGAGGCCTCACCTGTTGCCCCAGGACCCCCTCCTGCGAGGCAAGGGGCTGCTCAGAAGGCCGGACTGGTCGCTGAGCTGTCGTGTCAACAGCGCCCCACCGCCGCTACTCGCGCGCCCGCCCTCGTCTGGCGAAACACACAGCGCTGTATTTCAGGTAAGTAATGTACCCTGTCTCAGGGGTCAATTGAGCACAATCTAGGGTTGTATCTGGTTCGGATATTGGTCTACTATCAAATATTTTCGCCGTAAAAAAACATGATCAGTAAAATTTGTGATTTAAAATAAATGTCACGAAGATGTTGATGTGTGCCTACAAGGAGGAAGTTTTCTAAAATAGCATCCCTACCGATCTAGCGTAATGAAGATCTCGATTTAGAAACAGCATCTCAGGGAATTAATGTGTACTAATGAGGAGAATTAGCAACAGATGATGGTTAACTACTAGGGTGAGTCTAGTGTGGGGATAAAGAAAGTGATGGGCGTGAGAAATCAGTTGAAAAAAAAAGAACTGCATGAAAACATGAATCTAGTGATGACGTACCAGGTCAGAAAGAAAAACAAATCTTTAAGAAGAAGAAAAATCACACCGCGCATGGGGTTAAAAATATCGCAAGAGAGCCTCCTACACGGAAATGAAAGATAGGGTTAAAACCTAAACCCACAACTTACTCCTGTAATAACTGTAGCTACACAAAAGAGTTGGGTACGGACACCGCTGATGAACATTGTCTTAAATTGATTGCGCAGATGCCATCAACAGCCTCTCTGAATTGAGTTCAGCATTTCAATTCCCTCGCAGAAGATGGAGGTTCCCAAACTATGCCGCAGGACAAACCGCTAAAATGCACCTCTTGCAATGGAAAATTTGACAACTCAAACTTTTAGAACAAAATTCGCAACCCAGATGCTTATTAATATTATTTTAAATGAGGTTTAACTACTAAAGATGCTGCACTGGCGTTTCATTAAGCCATTCAGAATATATAGATTAATTCTTTCATTTCAATGGGAACCACAAAGGTGTAACAATTCAGTGTCTTTAGCAAAGCTTGCTAGGCTGGCAAATGAAAGTGTAGGAATCTTGATGAGACGAAAAATTAAAATAAGAATAAAAATTCAAACACTCGGGCAGGAGGTCTATCGTACGATACACCGGCCTGACTCACCAGAGAGAGAGAGAGAGAGAGAGAGATAGAGAGAGAGAGAGGAAAAATTAGCAAAGAATGAAAGATGAGGCTTACCTTACAACAATCTAAGCTCACAACATGCTTCTGTAACCAGTGTAACATTCTGCATAGTGTAGTTTAAATGACCATTGGGTAGCTCTTATTCTCATAGATACACTGACGAGGACAGACACTATCAGTACATCTTCCTGATAATGCCTCAAGATTCTTACATAACTCAGAAGAGCGCTAATCTGCAAGATGAGCTGTTGGACACTCCCCCGCAATGCATACCCTGAGGGATCCCAGACACTCATGAAGAAAAATATTTAGCCTCAAATTTCACATCGTTGAAGTGCAGAATGAATTGTTCAGCGCACAAACCTTGGGATGTGGCGGACACCCTCGTGAAATTTCATTTGTTGCCCCGCCCACCCGCATAACAACGGCTATAAAGTGCGACACGTGCTGGTGCACACCAACACTTCTTAAAATTCCTTGCCAAGAATACTGTTCAAAGCTAAAGGTATAACACAGTTAGTTTATGGCATGATTTTAGAAAATGAAGAGAGAAAACGATTGTTTGAACATCAATTCATTGGATGAGACAAGCGAAGGAAACCAAGAAATGCTATGGAAAGTGTTATTTGACGAGTAGTCTGAAGTTTGAGATATACGTGCAAGGATCAGGAACTGGTATACAGTACAGCAGGATGAGATGAGGCAAGGGTGCTCCGCGTGACGCTGACATGACAAGGCAGCTATCAAGGAAAATATACGTTTGATGATCACTTACAAATTAGCAAACACGAAGAGCATGCAAACCATGCAATTATTAAATAATGATTCATCTCCAAGTTAGGGCAATAAGCTAAGTAGAACACAGGAATGTCAGCAGCTAACGTCCATGACAAAGTTCGGTTCTGTGGAACATCATTTGCAATCCTGAACGTAAACTTTAAGTTAACTTCTATGGGCAGGACTTTAAAAAAACACTAAAATACCAAAAAATATTTCGAATTTTGCATTTTTAATTATTAGCAAACAATAAATAAGTCAAGTATTTAAAAAATACTAGAGACAAAACTAATTTCAGCTTTGAAAAGACTGGGCAGAATGTCTTTGATGAAAGCTCGTAATTCTGATCTTCAAGTGGACCGACCGCAGCTCGCGTCAGGTCGGGTGGCTGCTACGTGACACCACAATGAGCCAGTCATGGGTGACTGATCAGCTCGACAAATAAAGATATTGAGAAAATATGAACAGTACTTGCATATTTAAAGCTGAAAATTGCAAAATTTTGGAAGCCAATGCATAGAAAAATGCTACGCCTTAAAAAAGGAATGAATATTATGCATGGGACAAAAAGCATGTCAGACGAGTAATATAGGATAATTGCGCAAAGCAACCTCGTGCGATGATGCAGAGGGGTGTAAGTGTCCTCCGAGTTCTCAACTTGTGAATCTCGCGCCTTCCGTTATTGCGATATCATTTTATGCTCTCAAAATTCACTCATTGGCTGAAGCAGAGTTGGCCCCATGACCTGAGAAGCAGGAGTCATGGGGGTCTACTTCCAGGGCCCGCCCTTCGAGTCCCTGTCATGATGGACGTCGGCAGCGCCATGGAAACAAACCTTAAAATTCCAGCGATAATTCTTACATCATTAGAACGGTGCAAATAAAACGTACAAGCGTACCCATTTATATGTGAAGTAATTTTATATTATGGGCCAAGAGGAAACAATCATTCGAGTCGTTTAAACTTCAGATTGAGACACACAAAAGACGCTAAAAATGCGAGGCGATTCAGAAGTACATCAGTACATCCATGCTGTCGAACCAGAGGCAGACATGCAAGTTAGTTTGTGAAGACTGGGACTAGAACACTAGCAGAGGTGAACGGCATCGGTGTAGTGATTCAGCCGTCTACGACCTGAACAGCACAAGGCCTTTGGAGACACAGAGATCGCCGCACGTGGCGCCCTTATGAAACTTTAATGCCCTCCTGTTAACGTGGGTCACGTTGAGAGGCAGGGAAGGAAGTCCAGTGAGGTGAAAGGTATAAGACCTCACAGTGGAGAGTAAGGCCAGGTGACACACAGGGAGTTGTGGGTTCAGTGCGGCGAGGGAAAACAACGTCAAATGAACATCTCTATGGAAGCTTGTTCTTTTATCCAAACCCTGCGCCGTTTCGCTACTAAAAATGTTAAAAAATTCTTAGTTTGACTGAAGATACTCATGAACTTCAACTCCAAGGCCAGAATGTCATGATTATCACATCGTCATGGTAGTAGGACACATGATTGCTTACAGTCCAATGAACATAGCAGGGTCTACATAAACGGTAAGGGTTC
Source organism: Platorchestia sp. MABIK (assembly GCA_014220935.1). NCBI lineage: Eukaryota > Metazoa > Arthropoda > Malacostraca > Amphipoda > Talitridae > Platorchestia > Platorchestia sp. MABIK. Next base: position 66,537 of record JACJUY010000097.1, on the reverse strand, counting down.
ATGACTGGTCACGCCATCCTTCCCTAGTACGACCTTGCAACGATGAACTTTACAAATAATACTTGCTTTCTGCAATACACTATACTCGCTAAGCCCACACATTAAACTGATTCGTAAAGAAACCTAAAACTGATTTCAATCTGTTATGTTTCTCAATAATTCTTACTGTATCATATGAACTCACTAAAGTATTTCATTTGCAAGCTAATACGAAGAATTAATCTAGAACATAACCACTAAATCGCTGCTTTCATAGGGAATGACGATAGTTTAGAAATTACCAATTCAAGCGTAAAATTGGTCAAATTGCCCTTTAAATTGGTTCATAAGAGTATATGGTAAAACCATACAAAGTACTAACTTATCAAGCTTTTCTGCAGCTCAGTCTCTTGGTCAACACAAGGAACAGGCAGAGCGAGATTCTGTTTTATTCTGCGATACACCGATACACGGAACAGTTCATTGAAGGTATGTTCACTCGCATTTGAATTAGATTGATTTCTGACTGCTACACGTTATCATTCGAGATATAATTCTGGTAGACTTTTCAACACTCAGACTTCACTTAGAATAACGACATTAGACCACGAAGGTAGTTTCAGTATCCAGTAACAACCCGGACACCTGCGATTTTGGCCTCCGTTCTACCTAAAACATATTTGCATTCAGAACGACCATCACTCTTTCATGGTAGAACGAGTGCAAGTATTGTGTTATAAGCAAGAATTTAGTAAAACGAGGTTAAAAATGAAATTTCCGCAATCGGAAATAATTCTGTAACGAACAAAGACTTAGAAGCAGAAACCAATAAAAGAAATTCAGGATGAACGAAAAATAATTTTAAAAATTATTCCATAAAAGAAATGTACAGTCAGCGTGCAAGGACGGAATGTCATTTCTAGGACACTGGCCGCATCTGACACAAGACGCGTCTCCCACACAGCTTCTGCTGCTGAGCAAAGTTCACCACCTTCGGTGCGGCAAAGACGTCACTCTCGTATCCTGGTCATCGTGTCCGTGTGTTGAATGCTTGCAATGCCGCTACAGGTCTTCAACTCGCAACTCGCGACAGTATTAAAAATACCTGTGACCAATTCAAGTTAGAAGGAAGAAATCATTCGTAGCGCTGACAGCGATAAAACACATATCTGATTTCTGCGGATGAATGGAATGGTAGCTAAATATAACATCAGAATTACGAGAAAGCTTCAAGACGAGTTTCCCTACCTACCTGCATAACCATTGCCCTACCTCCTATACCCTAAGATCGTTCACGAGAGAGCAAACTTCATTAAGTTCATCACAAAGATGAGGGAGTTTTCCACAAAATCATCCCCATTTTAAGCTGCTGTTGAAATGTGTGAAGGCAGGCGCTACTCAAATTCCTTCGCTTGACTTGGAACGCCACGTTAGCATCACAAAGCGGTGACTGCCACCAGGGAACACTGAGAGCGGAATGATCAAGCGCTCAGCAACAATGGAGCTAACGATATTCACCGGCAACAAAGTGTTCACGAAATGGCTTCTGGCCAGCTTCCAAATACGGCTGCTGATTCAAACGTGGGACTCAGAAATTTTATTCCATACAAAAGGATTTTTAAAATGAGAATGACTAATTTCTCATTCTCACTGCTATAAGGGTAGAATGAAATAAATAACTTCAGCCTACACAAGCTCAAAAAAACGGCGTGACAGCAGTTTTTTGGCTGTTATTTCGATTTAGTCTTTAAAATAAGCTTGTGGTATACTGGAGCTCAAAGAAGACCACGTACAATTTTTCTAAACAGCACGTACCAGCTACTTCTTCACTATTACAACTAATGGACCAGATGAACGATAAGAAAGTCATCAGTAGATTCACTAAAGAAGACAAACACGTTGATTCTGTTAAATTTGTGGGACTACAGAGGGTAAGCATCTAAAATATAAAGTAAAGCAGTGATTTTGCGCAACTCTAGAGCCACAAGGTCACTCCTGATGTTGTAGAGGAACATAAAGGAGATCTTCAGCCACAAAATTTTTAAGTAGGTACTACAGTTCTATGGTCGCTATTCCAACGTTAGTATCAATTTTATTAGCTACCTACACCTAAAACCTAAATCTTGTTTTGTAAATTATGACGACGAGGGCCTCACAGTCCCGGATATCCATATCTCACGGTCGTTAAGGAATGAGGAGAGCATCTTGGATAATCGTGAAGAATTACTGAGAACTGTGAAGCCCCGAGGCAGGTCCATGCAACTCACATCGCACGACGTCTACGTCCACTCACTCCAAACGCAAGCTACTGTACGATATATACACACACAAAACAGCCAAAAATTGCATGCATTGATGTCACTACAGTTCAAAAAGTCTTAAAATAAACTTCAATTTAAAAATGTAACAATTATGTAAAAAATGGAGTCTTCGTAAAAATTGATGCAAAATCGTCTCTGGAAAATTTAAATTTTATTCAAAACAGCAAGTCAGACTCACGCAAAGTTGCACAAAAGATCACTCGACGCAGCAAAAAATTAACCACAAATGAACACCAGCACATGTCATCAGAAGCAACACAGGCAGCCACAGAATCTTCAACAAACCATCACGAATCGTAAAACTGAACCGCTGATTCGCCAAACTCTCATAAAAATGCAGTACAAAAAACAAAGTTCCCTAAGTTTCGCTGCCAAACGTCCAATTCAATAATTAAACTCAAGAACAAATTAACATCGAACCATACCTAAACAAACATTCAAACCTCAGGAGGGTCGTCGTACCTAACAACTGCTGTGCGTAACACCAATAGACACCCACCTAATGAGATGCGGCCACTCATACGTCGAGCATAAGCAATAAATGCAGACACAAACATCAACAGATATTCAAAGCCAGAAAGATGGTATGGCACACCACGAGTCATACACGCCTGAGAACTCCCTTAGCTATCAATGGTGGGCACATAATTACACAAAGTTTCGAATTTTCCTAAGCACGTTGAAAAGGAACTCTCTACGCAGCATATTGTCATCGTAATTGAAAGACATACGAGCTTCCCTGCGCATTACGACCTGTGCGAAAAATGTGAGCTAATAATCCTGCTCAAAAACGCGTCAGCTGGCTAAAGGCATAAACAGCGGATAATTTTACGATGTTGTCGCACCATAAAAATCATCTCTGTGTTCTACCAGCCAATTCACTCAAGGAACAATCTAGCATTCGAAACACAAACACAATGATCAATGTCACACTAAGCACAACTTCCACGACCTCTCTCGCTGCATTATGCATACATTTTCTAACACGTACAAGAACCAAGAAAAGTACTGTCAAATAAAACTGAACCCCTACTGCAAGCCTTTCCTTATCCACCCACACATCCTATCACGAGGACCCAAAGTTGGCAGACAAGACCTCAATCTCACCCCTTACAATTTACGTAGCGCAGATCCCATCAGAATGGTCGACTGTTGCGAGAGAGGGCGGGCTTGCTGGTAAAAAATGCCTCAAACATTGAAATCAAACCTGTCATTGGACTTGACAAACATTACAGCTAACATATCAACAGGCGCAGCAAACAGCAGATTCGTACATCTCATCATTATCAAAGTTATCAGTGCACAGTCTCGAGGTACATCGTACAGTCCCGGTACACTACTGAACAGTTTTGAATAACATAAGTATCATAATTACTAACTTATAAGTCATAAAATATGTATTACATGAGTGTTGCTGTATAATAAGTAAAACGACAATCAGACTCATCAGCGTAAACAGTCGCACATCAAAGACGGTTATCAGACAACAATGAATGAGTACTATTTGTATCCTTGGATACACATCAAGCACAGATTTATCACAGATCTTACGAGCCATGTAGTATATCTACAATATTCTCAATATTACGGAATAGTGCTCTAAAACAGTGAACAATTTACTGTCAAAACATTGAAGTTCTAATTAGCCGAACTTTTATCCACAACATATGGTACAAGTCTTATCCGAAGCCGTAGCACACAACATCGAGTGGCAAATGTTGCAGTAACTGGAGTCATTGTAAATCGAAATACAAGCAAGAAGCGAAGGGTAAGCGGATTATTATGATTATTATAGAATATATATTTGAGTACGAATACGTACAGCGAGCGTCACAATTTATACACGCCAGTCCAATGATCGCAAGACACAAAGGGCACTTGTGTGGGTCCTCGGATTCCAAGCTGAGAAGCGGAAGGTTGTATAAAATAGCGAATCTATCTGTACTATTCGATGGCAAGTACTAAGCATAATTTAAAACTGACTAAGCGGATTTAATGCAATCACAAGGGTATGCAGAACTGCGAGTATTGATCACGTAGCAACGAGAATGGATATTAATGTCGGCAGGCACGTCATTCGAGTTTATCTACAATGCGCAGAAGGGTAGAACACAGCTGTAGTTGACACTCCCAAGATACTTGAATATTTCTCTTATTAAGTCCATTTTCGAATTAATTTCCTCCCGCACAAATAAGAAGACCGTTATCATTCAGATGAGGCGTAAATTTCAGGTAAGTGTTGGAAAAACTAAGAAAGATGTAGATAGAGAATGTTGAAGCAACATCTCAAATCAACATTTTAGAACACAAAAAACATCATTGAACTAAGAATTTTCGGTAGATTCCAATACTCTTTGAAAATACACCAGGATCAACGATTACTGCGTCAGTTACTGAAGTACATAAACAAACAATTGTACCAAATTTTTTATTTCATTTGCTTCCCTGCTCTCATTGTAGCATTATTCAATTTTTTTGCACTTGGCCTCTGCTCAATGATCCTGACGTGTAAAGAAAAGTCTTGCAGCAAAATAACGCACGATCTAACTCCCACTAACCGATCCACTAGGGTTCTCGGGCCACTCGGTCAATTAGGCGAAGCTTAAGTGAAGGAGATTCTACAAATTAATGAGTTATCAAGTTATATTCATGACTGAAGTAACAGGTACTGAAAATATTCTTTTAGTCTAATGAGAATTAAAAAACATTTTCACCGTGTGAATTAATTTTCACAAATTACTTATACTTCGCATTTATCTAAATTTAAAATATTTCCCTGAAAAAATTGCTAATAATGGATTTTTACAACCGAAAATAAACGTACTGAAAATACTTTAACGCGAAATTTTCAACTAAATCAATTTTCATGCCATAAATTCAACTGTAAAATAATTGTTAAAACACTGAACACGTAAACAAATTCAGTATTGGTGAGGCTTGCTTCTTTTCTTATCAACAATATCGATTGAATTTGTTTTACAGCTGTTTTTAAAAAGCGAGTATCTCACACCTCAGACGCATCATTAATCATCTCAGAGTCCGGAATGAAACCACTTATCTGGAGCTAGTGTTGTGAAAGATCCTGCAGTGTCCTCAACAGTTCACTTTAGCGCACATGACTTTCACGGAGCCAACCCAAGCATCTGCTGCAATGATCAGACTACGTCCGTCCCCTGAAAACCTTTAGACCTCAAGAAAAGTCCACTAAATTTATGGATTATAAAGCATACATTGAGACAGGAGTTCGCCAACTAATCGATGTTCGAAGATGTTAAACACCAAAATCGTGAGGAGTGAACTGTCTAGTCACCATTTTATTTTTGCTTAGCACTGCAACGTCCAGTATTTTTTAGTTGATACAGCCAATAAAAGAAATCTGTAGCGTTGATTATGTGAAATATTGTTAAGGTAATATGGCTATAGACGTTAATACCATTTCCTAGTAACCCACAGTAATTCCATCATTGATAATAATAACGATTTGATCTATTATTATTTGTGTTCGTAATCAGATACGTTTGATAACCTGTAGTCCTGCCTAGACTTTCTCTCTTTGGTTTTGACTCCAGTTTCCACGAGACATTGTCCCAAGTATCATTCTTAGAATTCAGTTCAATGTCATATTTAATTTGTTTACTTGAAACCCCCCCCCCGCCAGTTTTGCAACACCTGTTACACTATGAGCGTCGTACATAAACTATGAAAATTTCGACTGCTTCGGAGAAACGTATCGTTTACAGAAAACCTATTCGTATCTAGAACAGCAAGACAACAATTCACGCTCATGTTCAAGGCATGTCTGGAAAGGCTCATGAAATTTGAAAAATAAAACCGAAAAGCTCAGCTTCAAAAAGCCGAATTCCGAGCTGTAACAGAAGAGTAACCCTACTACTTTTCTTAGATGTATTCCAACAAGCATGATCAGCACATTGTCCTAACTTAACAAAAGTTTGGCGCAGCGTTAGTTTTGCTATAAAAGAGAGAGGAAAATTAATTAGAAAATGAAATAAAGTCGGAAAGATATATTCGAGTATCTCGAGATGGTGAACTACTTTCAGGCAACTAAGCCCACGAACGTTTGGTCGCAGACTCAGTCACTAATTAGCAAACTACCTGACGATGCAGGCGTTCGTGCAGCAGCCTCGGTACAACGCCCACCTTCAGCTGCACTGTGCGCAGTAGCACCGCTGCTGTGTGAGCTGCGCGGAGCTGACGGGTGTAGCTGTTGTAGCATCTGATGCTGCTGCTGCTGCTGCTGCTGACCTGCGTGTATGGTGCCGGGGCACGGGGCCGAAGACTTACGGGGCATGGCAGAGCAGCATATTGAAGGAATAACAGGCAGCGGAGCAGAAACTTTGCGCAAGATTTGCTGCTGGGATGGTGGCAGGAGGTCGTGAGAGTAGCTGCCCGCAGCTGCGCCACCGACATTGTGGGAAGTAGCAGCAAGAGTAACAGCGGCGCTAGCAAAAGCCTGTTCAGCCACCGAAGGTTTACGGCCAGACGACTGAGTGTCGTAACTGTGGATAAGGATGGTGGGAGAAGGAGGTGGAGCGTAGTTGACCCCATCTGCGTGACTTCTGTGAGGCTGTAGTGGAGGCAGGCTCAATTGAGACGAGACTTTGTGCTGGTAGTTCGGACCACACGACACTGCTGCAGCAGACACGGACTTGGAGAGAGGCGTGTGGCGCGGCGTCGCAAGATCCGTCACAGATTTGTGGCGAGGCCGGGCAGGGTCGTCTAGCAAGGCACCGCACACATACACACGCGCAAGTTATGTGTTATGGGAGGGACAGAACACCAGGTGTGACAACTGAAGCAGCTTAAGAGAAAGAACGGTTACCAATGAAAATAATTCAAGTTTCCAGAAAATAGGCCATTGCAGATTACCTCTAGCAAGTTAGTAGAGCAGATGGCAAGTTAGTAGGCATGTCAACTGAGCAGATGGTTCTAAAGAAAGAGACAAAACTCAATTATAAACTCAAGAAACATAGCAAACAATACGCAAAGGTTAAATAGCTGTTTTAGTAATACCTCCTACCATGTATTCTGTTCACTTTATCAGTTAGTGAGCGCTCAAGTGAGCCCAAAAAGTAGCGTCAGGCGAGAAAAATGCCAAAAATTGCCCACCCAAGAAACGTGAAATTGTGCGATAACGATTGCAAGTATCCCTAAATCTCATGAGAAATTCAATGAATATGCTGGGAGCCGAGTTAGTAGCAAGGGCAGTTAAAGAGAAGCCAGACTCATTCTCATTCCTTGTCCCATATGGGGTAAGCCTACTTCACACCCGAGTCCTATAATTGACCGTGCAACAAGCAGCTAGTCTAACAAACCACACAAACGTAACGAGCAAGAAAGTCAATCATGAGTTCAAATATTGCAACCTACTCATGTGTGAACGGTGCGCCTTCATCTCCCGACCTGCAAGAATGACATAAATTTCAGCTATAAAATCGGCTGGCTACACGTTAAAAAAGAGTGAAAAAATAGTGAGTAAATGAGGAAGAACTCTCACCAGGAGGGTGGTCGTCAGGGGGTGCAGGGTCTTGGCACAGCACGTCGTACAGCAGGAGCCCGGCCACGCAATCGCCTGCACAACATAACAACAAAATTCATTTCTGTACCACAAGATTGTTTTCATAAATTGTCTTTCTCGTCTAAGGGTTTTGGGCGGACCGTGGCGGCCTGCGATGTCTTACTTACTATCAAAGAAGTTCCCTCACTCCTCCCTCGCATCCGAACGTCACTTCCTTTTTCTTGCGCCACTGAGGTACAACGAGCGCATTTCACAGTAGTTTCGTACCGCAGCTATCAATTTCCAAAAAATGATTTTATTAATATACATGATTTCCTACATTTCGTAAGCCTACATGTTTTCATTAGCCTTGCTCAGAATTTGTTCATGATGTTCGTCTATTCCTCGCCCACACTCACATCATCGCAATGCTGTATTCTATTATATTACATTTCGACATGATTACGGATTTTAGCCATTTTAAATACGAGTACATAAATTCGTCTCCCCTCCGTGGCAACAAGTGTCAGGTCTCCACACAACATGAATGGGGAAAAATCTTAAAATGTAACTTCAGGCAACTGAATTTAGATGCCGAAAGCCAATTTGAAGACGATGCCTTGCGCATCACGTCAAAGAGGAGGACCAGAGGAAGAGGCATTAAGCGACTCGACTCACCCACAATGCAGACGTGGCCAGCAAAGCCCGCGCCCTCAGGGGAGTTGAGGAAGTCCCTGTAGGCGGCCTGTATTGAGTTACCCGTGCTGCTGACGGCGTCGTGGTACTGCGCCGTGCCCTCCGCAATGACGGGCAGCGCGCCCACCGGCACCCAGCCGTCGCCCTTGATGTTCCCGCTCAGGCTGGGGGTCACGGGTGCATCACTTGTTATTTAGGAGTTTCAGTGGGTGTTGGAAAATGAGTGGGTCTTGCAGCAAAGATTGGGGTCTTGCAGTTGGAACAATAAGTTAAGTAGGAATTGCATTGATGAGCAGGAGATATAGGCGTGTGAGGAGAAAATTGATGTGGTGAGGGTAAAAGTTGAGGAAATAGTCACAATAAGACGGAGCGGAAGACAAGTGGGGCATAGGATGTTTAAGGAATGATTTTTATCCTACAAAAGGCAGCAAAGATCATCCTTTCTCACGGTATATTTTTTCAACGACAGCTAGCGAAAACATAGTTTTTGAGTAACTGCTAACAACGCGAGAGAAAAATCGATGCTCTATCTGTAAACGTTTAGTTCATTAGAATAACAAGTCGCTAAGAAATACGCTAAGAGTTTAAATTCACACCAACTGGCCAGGTTAGCCAAGGCCACGGGTAGAGCAATAGGAGATGTAAGCGCAAAAACATAGCAAAAAATGTAAAAAATAATGAAAGCTCTTACGACATAAAATTAGCTTTCTTCGCAAGTCGGGGCTGTTAGTGTGGCAATAGAGCTTCAGTGCCTTTTCAACGAAATTGTGAGTTCTCGTAGTATAGTATTTTGCTGTGAAACACACTTTTTTGCAGCCTATTCGAGCTCTGTCAGCACGTCGAACAGCACACAGATTTTTTTTGGTACAAGCTAACGAAAGAGCAATGGAGGCTAATCCTAGGCATGGAAAATTCAGGGCAAGGAAGTTTCTCTACCCTGAAAGCGGGAGATAATTTCAGCCCCGTGTTGAGTGCTGCTACGGTCATCGCTTCTTTCTAAGTTTTTTTTTTAAATCTAAAAATAAAGAGCTAAAACTATAAGGAGTACGCCGCGAGGGTTCTATTCTTAGCACGCAGAGACGACTTCCGAGCCGTGGATTCATCATGGGACGATCCCCGACGGAGGTTGGTTGACTGGGTAGTGGCGCTACTTGCTTTGACCATTCGTTAGGGAGCCTTAGGAGCATTTGTAAACGGTAAATTATCCCAATAATCGGATAACCTTAATCTCTATTATTACGTACTGCGTTAAAATTAGCAATAGCGTTGAACGACCTTGAATAGGCCCTTAATCTTCCGTACTTCTATGCAAATTTCAAGTGTTGAGACTATTAAAACTCTAAGATACTCGAATGGAAAAAAGCCTAACTTGTCCTGCGTTGCAATTATTCGTTCTTTATTTCGAAATGGTTACCGTTCTTGCGGTGCTTCAGGAAGCACGTCATGGCTCACTCCTCTGTTCTCCAGTATTCGAAAGCATGATCCCCTTACTGTGGTTAGATGACAATCGGGAATCAGCCAGTTTTCTACTTTCCTAATAATAATCTACGTCCCCTTAACTCGCAATTCTTAATTCAACCTAAAGTATTTTTAAGAAGAACAGGACCAGAGTGTTCACAAAAGTCAGAGCAGCGCATCACTACTACACAAGTAGTAGAAATAAATACCTACAAGACATACGGCGCAAGATCAAACCTTAAATTTTTGGCAGAAGCAAGGAACGAACCCTGTGAGCGTGTGGAGAGCAGACGCCGTGATGGTGTCGGCCGGGATGAGCCTGACGGCGACGCCCCCGCCGGCCAGCACGGGGTACTGCTGCCGCACCACGCACTCGAACGAGTGTCTGAAGGTGGCCAGGTCGCTGCCTTTGCTGCTGCACTCTGCCACAGACATGGAGTGTGGGTTGTGAGAGAGGTGCTCGTAAATCACGGAGATGCACGATGCGTGGTGACCATGACTTGTGAGAGGGAAGTAAACGGTGACAATATGTTAGAGGCTAGTGAATGGTGACAATGATGTTCGAGACGTTCGGTGAGTGGAATGAAAGAAGGGCGAGATTCGAAGTGAGTGGGATCATTCACGGGACAATGATACACGAGACGTTGGTGAGTGACAAAAACTACTGGAATGGTAGAAGACAAATGCAATGAGTATAACCGTGGGCGATCGATAAACTCAGCAATTCTGAGGATTGATGAAATGGTGAAAAGAAATGATGAATGAAATATGAACAGTTGAAAAAATATTTCACGCACTAATTGTTGGATCTAAATTATCCAAAATAATCTATGGACAGGATTAACATAAGGAAGTGTAAAATGATTGCACATATTGCAGAAAATTGTTTTTCATTAAGGTACACCGATATAGTGAAATAAAAAACAATGAGTAAATTGGACACGATCGACACATGTAATACATAAATATTGCTAATCACTCATGGCATTCTGATGTCACTGAAGTTTTAAGTTATTATAGACTCCAACAGTTGGCACGGCTACAGCTGTAATTACAGGAGACATCTTGAGGCCACTGAAGTTGATTGATCATAAATTAGTTTTTAGGCCCCCTTTACCACAACATAGATGTTCACAGAGAGGAAGGATGAAGGACCCATTTAGTATGGAGTAAAGGGAACGCGGAATCTATGCACAAGGTGAATTCCCGCACTGGATCCCGCGCGCATAGAAACAGTCAGTTAAGAAGGAAGGTTATGAATCAACATTAACGTTGAAGAAGAAAGTCAGAGGTGCTGAAAAAGAGGATAATAGTGAATAAAAAAAATGGTCCTTAACAAAACAAAAAACCGTTTCTTTCAACAAAAAGAAGGCCTACCTAACTCCCAGCTCAGGACCTCACATTTTCCCACTAAAAGCGCTAATTCCCATAGATCCAATAGTTGTATCCCTCTGAGGGGGTCACTGAGGTGGTGCGAGCACAACTAGACATTGGGAATGCGAAGTGATGCGTCAAATGCAACACCTTAGGTGCCTCGTGGCTCAGCAGATTACCAGCTCAATTAGTTCTTCCAGAATCATTGGATGAAATTAATAAACTAGCTTTAATGTTAATCAATTGATGGATTAGTTCATTTTCATTAAACGCACAAAGATTTTTGAGATACGATTTTGATTTGAATCGATCTTTAATCGCATTAGATTTATTTTTAAGCAATTTTCAGGAATTTCACGTTGCTTCTCTTGTGCACCCTTCCATCATTTCATGAACATAGGTACTTCGCATTCCCCACTTTAAAATACTAACTTCCCAGAAGTCATTTTAACGCTACACTGCTTAAAATCAGCAACGTTTTTACTTTTTCCCCGCATTGGAGTGAATCTGTGTAGTCTTCAATTCTAGGAAAAATACCGGTATGAAGAAGATGCCAGGAAGTTATTGCTGGGAGAATCATCGACATCTACTTCGTGTGGTGTCACCAATTTGATTGGGTGTGGTGTCACCAATTTGATTGGGTGTGGTGTCACCAATTTGATTGGGTGTGGTGTCACCAATTTGATTGGGTGTGGTGTCACCAATTTGATTGGGTGTGGTGTCACCAATTTGATTGGGTGTGGTGTCACAATTTGATTTAACACAAAAACATTACGGTAACTTTGAACAAAATGGATGTATGTTCAAGAAAAAGCAGGTACACACTAGCACTTCATCCCTTTCTTTGATAAATTCTGTTAATAAAAGGCTCATAAAACTCTACGAAACAAAAGGAAAGAAGATAAATAAGTAAACATCCAACATTTATTTCTTCGGCAGTGATCACAGTAACTCTTAATATTATGATAACTCAAATTTTGATAATAATCATCTCTGAAGAAATAAAAGTGTACTACTATTTTGATCTTTTGAGAATTTTTGGTGTATCTCATTAAGTTTTCGTTTAGTTAAAGTTTGGTATTGTGCAAATGAATGTTTTAATGTTTCAGTTGGAATTTTTTACATGATCATTATGTATTTAATTATCAAAACATTTAATTCAATAAAGTATCAAGAAATCTCGGCCGATTTCATTTACATGATAATATTCAAGCTATTTTTTGAACTTGCATAAACTTTCCGGTCGCACAGGTTAGACACGTGTAATTCATGCATGCATTTTGGGATGCTTCTCTTTTACTTTTCTTTTCAAGTCAGACCATTGAATGAACTTTACAACAAAACCACATAGACCAAAACCGCAATTGGTTCGTATTGGATGACGGCTGAATCCCACCACTCGGCTCGCACGCACCAAATGGCGTCTCCAAGACGGAGCCGGCGTGCACGACCAGGATGAGGATGGAACTGCTGCAGTGCGGCACGGGGCTGCTGCTGCAGCTCACGCCCACGCTGCTGCTCCCGCCTGCCGCGCCTGCACACGGCACACGGTCTTACGGCACAGCACACGGTCTTAGGGCATAACACACAGGGTCTTGGTGCACAGCACACGGTCTTAGGGCACAACACACAGGGTCATTGAGCACAACACATGGTGCTACAACAAAGTATCGTAAAAACAACACATGTAGCATGACGTGCCGGCATCACTTTTTCTATTTCTTTCAGTGCCCAGTTCGGTCACACAATCGTGAGCTGGCGAGTCTCACCTACAGCGTGTAGCGAGGGCACACAACCGCTTCCAGAAACCAGAGTTCAATTGCTGATTTTGCTCAGGTGTTTGGAGACAACGATTTGTGCAGCAATCTTCCCTCAACATTGAATAAAAAACCATATCACTACTGGCTACTCCAAAAAATTACTTAATTTACACGAAACGTGACTGAAATAAACTTGGAATTGACACAGCTGCAAATGAAGAACGCACTTCACGTACGTCACAAGAAGAACTGTAGTCAGTCTTTGCACACTGACACATTCAGGCTCATTACTCGCACAACTGGCGCAACCCCCAACTGGCGCAACCCCCAACTGGCGC
>JACJUY010000097.1:9026-52996 GCA_014220935.1 Platorchestia sp. MABIK | reverse complement strand
CAACCACCAACTGGCGCAACCCCCAATTGCCTGAGGACCCAACTGGCGCAACCCCCAACTGCCGCAGCACCGAACTGACCGAGGGTGTCGCTGAGCAGCACGGGGGGCTCGGAGGAGAGGGCGGGCCCGAGGTGGGCGAGGGGAGGTGGGGGGAGGGAGGTGGGGGTGAGGCCGTGCTCCGGCGTGCCAGGGTCGCTGGCCAGCAGCTCGAGGCTGTTCCACTTGTTCAGCCGCATCGCAGACCCGCTCAAGTCGTCTGCAAGGACACAAATGCTAGGGAAAATTTTTTTTCAAGATGCATTTATCCCTAAATGGAAGTGACGTCTGCCTTCGTAGCAGAAAATTGTGTTCTCTACCTCACAGCCGAGGTGACAATGATCTATCCCCTGCAGTCCAAGTTGAAGGGCGACTGAACACGGCTGACCGAATACTGCTACAGTACATTTCACAACTGATAATGCTGAAAGACAACATGCTTTGCCCAGCATAGTCCATAATATTACCCTAACGCCGTTCAATGAGTGTGAATCGACTAGTAAGAACGTGGTGTGGGCGATGAGTAGAGGCTCGACGAAACTCACCAGGACAATCAAAGAACTCTTCGTCATCAGCTGAGTCGTCTGACTCTGAGTCTCTTCTGATGCTCTCCATTCTCCAGCTCACTGCAACACAAACAAACCGTTAGATAACGCAATAAAGCTCATGATGTCACAAATTTAAGGTTCGATAGTTTCACGATAAGAGGGATGTGTGTTGCCAGAAAGTGTGAGTTCTATCTAGACTTCGTTATCAGTCGTGTTCTAAGTCAAGGACTCACATCAGCTACAAAAAATTACCGTTACCTCAAAGTCTCATCTGAATCACACGAACCTTGGCTCTGAGAGCTAAGCGTGTTCTTGGATACGCTTCGACTCCAGGAAGGCTTTCTGTTGCCCAGTCGATGTTCAGGCTGCAGGCTATCGCAGCTCCCAGCCCACTCGTGACCAGAATAGGGACTGGACCGCCCTACAATCAGGTCACTGCTCTCCTCAACCCGTACGCTCACTCCACTCTTGTCGCTTTCATCGCTCGCCATACGCACGCGAGGCGAAGTTGTCAATCCGTCGCTGGTGCCATTGACCGCGCTGTTCTGGACAGCGTCAGAGCCCTGAATGGTTGAGCTGCTCCCCGTCAACACCGCCCTCCCGTTCTGATTGATTGTGTCGTCAGGGGTGCCTTCAAACGACTCTTGTTGAGCGAGAGCGTACTTCTGCTGCAAGAGAGCCATGGTCTCCTCCTCGATGGCACGAACGTCGTCTAAAGTCAGGCCCCACCACTCGTCCTGCCACACCCACGCCTGCTGGTGGGCTTTCAGCATCGTCTTCCTTAGTGCTAAGCATGAAAAATACAGAGTTACCATCCACTACATATTCTAGGACACGAAATTCGAAATGTGAAAATTATTGGTAAGCTTAACAATGAAATAATTAGCGCACGATTTCTATCAGAATAAAAGAAAGAGCAACACAAAATTTCATAGAAAACCAATGCAATGTTGAATGATCGATGAGACGGCAGAAAGTCAGAATGAGTTGAAGAGATTAATGTAGTGTTAATTCTTTAGCCTACATCAGGAAATCGAGTCTAACAACTATAATGAATTTTGCAATGAATGTTGCAAACCCTCGTAAATGCTGCAGAGCAACGTCACGTATTATAGAACAACTTAATCATCACTGATCAGGTAGCTATCGATCAGTGATTGTGTCACTACGAAAAACTCGAACCTTTAGAAGGAAAACCAGCATAAGCCCAACACAAGCAAAACTTTACCACACTCATTTCAAATGTTTACGAATGTTAACTAGCACGACCATGCCCAAGTACTCATTTGGAAAATTTAAGAGAAGAGCAGGCGCTGACACGTAACTTCGAGTACAATTTGCAACAAATACATCAAGTAAAGTAGAATACATGAAATAAAAAAGCATAAAAAACAAGTAAAATGGAGAATCACGACTTACAAAAACTTGCTTTCCCTAACCAAAATTTATCATTCAGTATACGATAGTTTACACTGGTTTTGATGAATTCTATGTAATTTCAATTGGAAATCACCGAACAAACCTTCCAACCAACAACGATGAATGCTAGCTTAAACACAACAGTTCCAGCCCAAGGTAGGAAATCCTTCACAGTCTGGGAAAATAATAACGGTTTAAAACAAAATTTTATTGTTTGAATAATGTTAGCAGCAAATTTATAGAAAACGAAGCAACACAAAATGCGTTGGGTCGGAATGCCAACGGGCCTGAGGAGTAGCGATTGTGAGTGGCAAGCGATGTGGTAGGAGGGCAGCGCGTTAGGCGGGCAGCGCGTTAGGCGGGCAGCGCGTTAGGCGGGCAGCGCGTTAGGCGGGCAGCGCGTTAGGCGGGCAGCGCGTTAGGCGGGCAGCGCGTTAGGCGGGCAGCGCGTTAGGCGGGCAGCGCGTTAGGTGGGCAGCGCGTTAGGTGGGCAGCGCGTTAGGACACACGCAGCACCCACAACACACGCACGTACCTGCCGGCAGCACCGCGGCACATGCAGCAGAGCGGTCACTAGTCACCTGACAGGTGTGGTCGAGACTACGAAAACGATCAAGAAATAAAACAAAGATAACAGAAATGTGCAGGCAAGAGAGAAGAGACCTAACCAAATTTTTGCATTGCAACAGTTTCACGACACAATTAAAAATATAGAGCGAAAACTGTTTTCTAAAGAAACTTCTGAATTTTTGCCCGTGTTTGAGGTGAATAACTTACAGCAGCTGGCATGGCAAATCATCGGTTTGCAAACAGCTACATAGAACAGCTCAGACCCAGCATTTGCAGGAAGTAAGCCACAACCTAGAGATGAATTGAAACTCCGCATCATCTGAACACGTTCAGCACCTTATAAGAAGGGCGTCCGATCCCGTACTACCTCACTGGAGCATTTTAATAAAGAACTACAAGCTTCCTTTAGAGTGGATACGCGAATCTAGAGCACACTTTGTATATCTTAATCTCACAGTAGAATACATTAGACTATGATACCACGCACAACCAAGACGAGTAGTTTGTCCTCTTCCACAACTCTCAAACCCCCACATAGTTCAACTTTTTCACTGGAGCATCGATGATTTTAGCTGCCCAGTGCAGATGCAATGCTCGGGAAGCTAGATTCAATGATGCTCCAACAAAAAGTTAGACTGGGCACAGGATCACTTCTACCCCGCCCCACAACTCCCCCACCACTGAACACTAGACCAGGTAGACCTCGCTGCCGCACAGCACACGACACAACTCGCCCCAGTACCACAACACTGCAGAGAGAAGACCTGCGCTTCATTCCGGCGGATCTAAGCAGACTAACTCAGTAAGAGAGACTTCGACTGAAGACAAACTTGTACACATGCTACCATAATACTAAACAACAATTATATATAAAGAGCAAACTAAACTATTTTGTCTTGAATATTCAGTATCGGCAGCACAAACATTTTTTTGCAATTATTACTATTATTAAATTGGTTTTAGACTGCCTAGCCCTAACAAAAGCGATCTCAAGAAAGTGAAGAAAAGGGTCCGTTAAGTAAGAACGGTAGAAAAGGGGGAATCTAAGCACAAGGTGCGTATATACACAGGATACCCAACATATCGAAAAAACAGCCAGTTGAGATGGAAAAAGAAAAACAGATACAGAAAGACAGCGAGGAAGACATGAAATCTGAATCAAGCAAAGTAAGCACGAAGGATAGAAGTCCCGAAAGTCTATCTATAGCTGAGGTAGGCAGCATGAACAATTCCGCGTATTTAAAGAGCAATCTGAAAATCGATTCTCCCTGACGATATCAGTACATGACAAGTAATAAGAAAATGAATGCAATATGCTTCAACTCACTTGGCGACGATAAGTATCATCGAATTCAAACATGAAAAACAATTCCATAAATATCAAAACATAGTTTCCGTTTTACTACAACCAAACAATAAACCACTCAGAGTGAGAAAGAGGAGCGCTGACTGACCAACATCATGGATGAACTTCTCGATCTTGCTCTGCATGCCCCAGTAGCGGAACTCGACTTTGCAGAGCTTGTAGGCGCACATGATCGCCTTGCCGTCGGCCAGCGGCGTCGCTTTGCCCTGCACGCACACAACGTCGTCACAGCCAGCCCCACCCAGGCTTCCCGGACCCGACCATTAACAGAACAGCAAGACTGTGTGTGAAGTTCAATGCCAACCAATGATGACCGTTGCCGTTACAACACGGGTTTCTTGACAACATCCCAAACAACAGGGAATACCTATACAAAAGTGTAAATAAATGAAGGTGTATTTAAAAAGGCCACTAGATCAATATTATCCACCGAGCTGACGTATGCATTTGAACTTTAGTAGTTAAAACTATCAGAAACAACAAAAAGGAAAATTTCCTCACAAAATTTGGGAGACCGATTGGGCCGCTAACCGTAAATGAAAACTTAGGACGCTCACAACTATAAAATGTAGTCTACATGATTCCCACTTTAAAACTGAACAGACGAAAACAGGGTAGCGAATTTGAGCGATACTTTACTCTTGACAGTCTTTAATATAGGAACTAATTTAAAAAATCCTTAGGGTCAATAAATACACCACACGTCTTTACATACACATCTATAAATGTTTAAACTCAACACATCTTGCATACAAAATTCATAGTACACATCTCATTCTTGCGTCAGCTACACACAGTACACTTCTACCAGCTACAGACATACAATACCCTTACAGTTAAACAAGTCATACATCTTAACATACCGGCACCGGCAACGTATCTCATACCTGGCCAGTTACACACCCCACACGCCTGCCAGCACTCCCACCCACCTCACACGCCTGCCAGTACTCTTACACACCTCACACGCCTGCCAGCACTCCTATGCACCCCACACGCCTGCCAGCACTCCTACACACCTCACACGCCTGCCAGTACTCTTGGATCCAGTTCTCAGAGAGGGGTCCTCTGCCCGTCTTGCTGGAGCGGAAGATGGTGGGATCCTCGGCCTCGCTGTAGTCAGCACCGTGCACCTGGTCCCGCACCACGTCTATCACATCTGCCAAAGGTGGAGCGTTCTTAGCACGGTAGAAGAAATAAGGTACGGTCAAACCAGTATTTTGTTTGTCGACCGTGTGGGATGCTGAAGTCATGGCAACGAACCAATAGCAGTGCTCATTATGCCACTAATGGCCTAACGACATGTCGCAATGGTGATGTCATGAAGCTTGTTTTAAATCAAGCCGTTCTAGATCATTGGCTAGCCGAACACGAGGAGATGTATTTTCCCCCATAGAAATGACTACATTGTTTCCTCCAGCGTGGTTCTCAGTCACGTCAAGTGGTGGCGTTTGGGCTTCAGCTCGGTGACAGCGCCTCAATGAGATTATGGGCCGAGATCAGGTACATAAAACATGGCTTTAATTTCGCTTTCTTGCTAATCATCAGAGCGCAATTTTGAGTTTAGCTAAACTTTTCGGTAGAGTTGCCTCCAACAATCATTGGGAGGCAGGCGTATTTTTCTGAAAATCTTGTATAGCATTTGCGTGTATCCAATATACGCAGTAGAAATTTCCTGTCTAATTAAAACAGAACTGCAATTAATTCAGGAGCGTACGTTAAGCAAATAAAAAAAAATTAGGGCTCAATATTGGGAGGGTCTATTTTGTTCAGATCCATACCAATTACTTTTCCATAAAATAACACAAATTCCACGAAATTACACGAATCATAGCATTTTCAAGCCCTGGGGAAAACATTTGCAGCACAGAATATCTAATTCTATCGCAGTATACGATCCTATTCCTACAATTCCGATGGCGCATCGTACTCGCGCGTACCAACATGGAAAATTTTTAACGTTAAAAAAACTTCCAACACTGAATTGAAAAAATTTTTGTACTAAAAAGAATGAATATTTATGCTTAGATATACAGAGACGCCATATGCAATTTTCGAAAAACAAACGGTACATCTGTTCTCTGATATCGATTGAAATTATTCCAGCCAGCCGAGAACGTGGGTTAAAATTAAAATTACTTTGCTGATTCCTAATAATTAGGAAAATTTTAAAACGATTTCTATTTTCGTTCTCAATAAAAAATTCAATGTCATTTAGCCATCGAACAAGCTGCACTCAAGGATAGTACAACCTCTCCGCTGTACATTAATCACCAGTTCTACAGAAGAAAACTGAAAGAAAGTGAATAAAGAAAAGAAGCAGCACGAAAATAATATAAACTTGAACTAAAAATAACTGAAAAATCACTGCTCTGGAATGCATTGAGCGCTGCAGATGACAAGCTCTCAAAGAACCTCCTAAAAACACAGTCAAAAATAAGAAAAGCTGTGTCCTACCGGAGGTTCTTCTTCGGCTGCTCATACGCTTTTGAATTAATAAGCAAATTGCATTCAACAAAATGAAAAATCCTGTCATGTGTAAAATACACGCAGGTGTCATTAGTTGTTTTCAACAATTGAATACTTAATTTCAATTATGTTTCCAATAGGTCAATTCTTAGGGAATCTCAGGCGTAAGATAAAAAGGAGAATTAACGTAAAAACATCCATTTTCAATCGTTTATTTTTTCAGGCAAACGTTTCGAAATGTTATAATTCTATCTTCAGTGCTGTAAAAACACACAAAAGGGTCTAAAAGGTAAAAAAAAACTTGAAATACATAAAAGTTCTTAGATGTTCCAAAAATAAGCAAACAAACATCAATTAACTTAAATCCTACTTCTCATTCAACTGCAGTAAAAACGATTATTCTCATTGGCTCACTTACCCACCCTTTCACAAGTACATACATTCATACATTTACACGTGGGAACCTAACATAGACAGACATGCGCGCAAACATGCTCCACATACATGCATACATACACACAGAAATTTGTCAGTAGGCTGACGCCATGTTCAGTTTCACCTCACTGAAGTCTTTATTCAAGTCAGGCTGATGGGTAGATATGAATAAAGATCCTGAAATGCGAAGATCTTGTTCGTAGTTTGTGGTACACAGAAAAGAGAAATTATTTGTTCTGAAAGTATAATGAAATTGCTGACAATGATCTCGGATTGGTGAATGAGAAGGAGAGGAAAGTATGCGACCGGTTCTATGGGAAATTATTTTCAATTACTTCATTCCCATATGACGATTAGAGGAAATTTAACCAATAACTAGGAATAAAATAAATATCGTGTTGTGTTGCACCACCGAGCAAAAGACAGAATTCAATTCGAAAAAAAATTACAATTTTCATCATGAAAGTAATGATTTACAACAGCAATATACCGTCACTTTGGTTAAACAGAGCACCGTGTGCGAGCAGAGCACCGTGTGCGAGCAGAGCACCGTGTGTGAGCAGAGCACTGTGTGCGAGCAGAGCACCGTGTGCGAGCAGAGCACCGTGTGCGAGCAGAGCACCGTGTGCGAGCAGAGCACCGTGTGCGAGCAGAGCACCGTGTGCGAGCAGAGCACCGTGTGTGAGCAGAGCACCGTGTGCGAGCAGAGCACCGTGTGCGAGCAGAGCACCGTGTGCGAGCAGAGCACTGTGTGCGAGCAGAGCACTGTGTGCGAGCAGAGCACTGTGTGCGAGCAGAGCACTGTGTGTGAGCAGAGCACTGTGTGTGAGCAGAGCACTGTGTGCGAGCAGAGCACTGTGTGTGAGCAGAGCACTGTGTGTGAGCAGAGCACTGTGTGCGAGCAGAGCACTGTGTGCGAGCAGAGCACTGTGTGTGAGCAGAGCACTGTGTGTGAGCAGAGCACTGTGTGCGAGCAGAGCACTGTGTGCGAGCAGAGCACTGTGTGTGAGCAGAGCACTGTGTGCGAGCAGAGCACTGTGTGCGAGCAGAGCACTGTGTGCGAGCAGAGCACTGTGACGACATCGCAATACTTAGGGAATAAAATAGCTGCAAATTGGCATTGAAGCCTTCATCAAGTTCCCAGTCACCACCGGCTGCTAATGCAACATTGCACATTATCGCCAGGCGGCGATATGGTCATTTTTTGAACGCTAAATCTTTTCCTAATAATTTTACATTTGTACAACCATCATAGAATTTCATCTGAACATTCCGCAAGCTTTGAAAAACGATGCTACTTACAGAAGATCGAATAGTTTAGCCATTCAGAAAACAGTCAACATAACTGAAAGTAATCAAGCTCTTGTACCGAGAATTATTTTCTGTATTATATGCTACTGACTGCAATTTTCTTTCGGTGTATCTTGATTAAGAACGTAATCTGCAAACGTAGAGATATATGAAAACTGTGAGACAGTTTTCAGCAAAAATGTTCGCATTATTACAATTTCTGGAGTTAGTTTTTCAGAAAATACTTGAGAGATGAATTAGGGAAAGGGCCAATTATAGGAAAGCGTCCTTACCGCACTCGCACTGCTTGCGCTCTGCTTTGGAAAGATTGAAGACGTTTTCTTGGTGTCCTCCGTCGTTGTGGTAGACAGTCTCGACCTCGAGACAGAACCTCTCTACCATGGAGCAGGTGTAGCGGGTCTTGGTGTACGGGTACGAGTTCCATGCCTCTTCCTCCACTGTCAGCGACGACTTAGGGATTAACGCCTTCAGCCATCCTGCACCACAACGACGCCATCAGCAAATGATAAAAACATTGTGGTACCACACAAACGTCCCCTAAAAGTAATACAAACAATGTAATTCCACAATAACGTCATCAATAAATGATACAAGTATCGTGGTACCACACTAACACTCCTTACAAGTGATGCAAACGTCGTGGCTCCACAATAATGCCATTAACAAATGATCCAAGTATTGGGTACCCTACTAGCACCATCAAAAAGTGATGCATGCATCGTGGATAAACAATAAATTCTTTAATCCTAGGACCATAGCAGCAAAGCTACGCCATCAGCAAGTGATCCAAAGATTATTGCACCGAAACAATAACATGAACAAGTGGTGCTTCCACATCCACAACGCAACTTGCAATTACTTCTCCATGAAATGACAGCTGCAAGTTTCACGGCAGATCATGGCTCTGTGAAAACCTTTGCAGCACAGAATCCCTAATTCTATTTTACGAGCCTGGGTCTATATTTCTGATAGTGCATCATTCTCGTGCGCAATTTACACCTTTCATGTGGGAGATAAGTGCCTCAGTTAAACATATTCCGCATGAAATAAACTGACAAACAAGAATTGATTAGTTCTTTCTATTTTCAGTTACCTAACAACATTCTCACATTACTCAGGAAAGGTCAATATTTTGGTATCTGAATCTTAACTAAACTTGGCATCCACAAATAAAAGTGACGCGTGACGTAACAAAAGCACTCGAATGCATCGCTTCAAGTGCAGTTTTAAGGCAAGCACAAGTCAGCTTAACGAAAAATTAAGTAGATTTTAGCTTCATCTAAAATAGATTGGGTGTCATCTCCATTTCAAATTAAGGAGGTGCTAAACCAATGTGAAACTGAGACGAATTTCAAACTAAGGAGAAGCCAGGCCAAAGTGAAATTGAGCGGGTGACATGGGGCAGGTGCACCGCTGTTTAGCACGGCAACGAACAACTCAGCTGCACACACACACACACACACACACGGCTGGCAGTCGCGTCCCCTCAATCACAGCATGCATGACCCCATCTCCGTTTAGTGTTGGATCGAGAGAAACGAATTCTTTCTTACGAACTTCATTCACTGAATGTACTGTTAAACTAATGGATCAACAGAATTTCCGACAGCCAAATCATCTAGAGAAGAATAGGCAGGACGTATAAACAAATGAATGAGGTCATCTGTAACAGTTGAAGTACTTGTATTATTTCGAGTATTTGAAACTAAAGTCACTGTCATTTAAACATGAATGCTATTCAATCGTAATCAACATTTTGAACAAGCAGTTGGAAAAGATAGAAACAGCTCACGTATTTTAAGATAGAATTAAACTCAACGAAAACATAATATTATATATCACATCTTGACACAATTACGGCAACGTTATGAAATAAGACGAGAAAAACAATGCCAAGTTCACAGTGATATAACAATTATCGATAATCACACCAGTTTACCGACACCTACAAAATATAACAATACATAATTATCATTTCTCCTCGTTCAAATTTACTTCTTTTAATTTGAACGCTTGCCAGTCTTTGAAGATGGAAATGTACAGTTTGTGATACGAGTGTGAGGTCCCCTGGTGAGCCTCCCCAGTGTGCTGCACTCACCAGGCAAGTGTGAGGCCACGTAGTATATCTTCCTAGTATACTGCCCACAGCCCGATGGGCCTGGCCCGTCGGTGTAGGGCTCGTTCACCAGGATCTGCACGCCGCTCTCCTCGCTATGACTTTCCATGCGAGACTTCTTCTGCAACGAACAAACGAGCACGTGAGGCAGCGAACAAGATTGCAAGGTATGGGAGTCCACGGCGTGCCGCTACCGTTACACGTTTAGGAAATATTATACGTAGGTACGTATAGGACCGAAATCAATGAGAGTACGTTTCGTGCGTAGAGCACGTATAGTACCTACATAGGATACGTTTTGTGCGTGAGGAGCGTATTATAAGGAAGGGTACGTTTTGTTCATAGGGTAAATTGATTATACGAAAGGCACGTATTTTAAAAGCAGACGGCAATTTGCATAGGACACGCAATGCACATGCATGCTTCAACCACCGCGCGTGCTACTACTGTACACACAGTTCGTAAAACAAGAGTACAAGTTAAGCTGTGAGCACGTAACTACGCGACTGAGTACGTGACTGATCACTAGTTAGGTTGCCTCTCTCGCAACAGACGCGTATCTGATCATAAAACTTCAGTCGTTTGGTGCAGTGTGACAGCGGTGACACAGAGGTATAGGAGGCAGCTCTCAGGTCTGCACATCAGAAGGGATGCACAACTCATGCACAAAGGTATCCTTAACTAAGCAGCGTTTCCGAGTTTGGTGATACACAGAAAACTTTGGAAATGAACAGCATTGAGTGAATTCTTTCCGGTTACGAAAAAAGTGCTCAGAAAGACAATGCTTTGAAACTAAAATTAGTTACTACTGTAAAATAAAAAGCTGACTACGCTACCATATTCTCACATCGATGCCCTAAAAATATTCCTGCAGTCGGTTCCACGGTAAAAAAATTACTGCGCACGGTGTCTGAGACTACATATTTCCTACACGGAAACCAATAGAATCGCAAAAACAAAAGCTATCATCTCACAGAGGGTAAATAAAGCGGAATGGATACCCCATACACCATTACAGGGTGCGGGAACTCACGGCGATCATGTAGAGCTGTGCGATCCGATACTCTTCGACGGTGAGGGGCAGGGGGATGCGATACTCCTTGGTGAGCACCATTGTGGCGCGGGCGCAGCGACAGCTTCAGGGCATAGCGGGCACCGTCTCCTGCAACACAGACCGTCAGGGCGTACAGGGCTTGTTCGTCGTGTGGGTGTGGGAGACTGCGCTAAGTGAAACTGAGCAAGGAGAATAGCATGGTTGGAATTTGCGAGGTATGAAACTGAGCACGGAGAATAGCAGGGTTGGCATTTGCGAGGTGTCGATCACTCGTTACAAAGAACACACTTGAAGAAGAACGACAATTAAGAAATCGGCCGAAATATTTTCATTAGCGCAAGGGGTGAAAAACAGCGCTGGTCTGTGGCACTTAGCAGACGCTTCATCGATAACCCCAGTGCAATTCTCTTACGATCAAGACAAGACTTCTTAAGCTAACAATATAAGACAAAATTGTTCAGAATGAATATGTGAAGAAATAATGTCAGATTGGCTTTTTTTCGGGCTAGAATTATAAAATTTGAATAATAACTATTTTTTTCGAATAACATTTAGGAATAAAGAGCATTCAGCATCTGGCAACTCTGCACAGCGTTTCCTACGACAAAATTTAGTAATTGTGATTTAATACAGACGTAGCAAATACGCCTCATTAAATACCGACCCATTGCTTCTCATACTGCCCACAATACGCGAGTAAACAACTGTAAACCAGTGAATTTTTTCTATAAAAAATTTTGATGTTTATGAGGGAGTGACTTAGCTTTGTACCATAGGAGTAATTTATTTATCTGCAAGTGGTTGTGGTGTGAATATTTACAGAGTATTGCATGAGGCAGGAGATATCCGTCGCGGCATTTGAACAAGTCAGTAGAGAGCTGATTCTCAAATAGACGCCGTCCTAAAAATAATAAACCTTCTACAAGCTTTCCAATCCTAGCTTTCCGGCACAGTTTACTGTCAACTTATTATCCACTAAATTTCCACTATCTATAATCTTCTGTGAGACTCAACATCTAGAGCAGCGGTTCTTAACCCGTGGGGAATTCTCCACTGGTGGGGGAATGGAGGAGTTGCCAGGTGGGGAATCTCGTGCATTTGCTTCCACCCAAAAACAATCGATAGTATTTCAAAATTTAATACATTACATCCAAATGTTGACTTATTTGCCAAATCACTAGCATTTCCAGTCTGTTTTAATAACAAAAACCACCATAATGAGGTATTATATGTCAAGTTTGGATAAAAGAGACAGCACTGCTGGGTCAGGAATGACACAGATAAGTAAAAGGAAGTTGCTGTGGTGGGGAATGGAAAGTTGGCTCACTAAAAAGTGGGGAATTGGTTAAAAAACGGTCAAGAACCACTGATCTAGAGGGAGGAAATTCCTTAGGTGAGAAATTTGAAGAGTAATTCGCTATCAATTGTACACGAAATTTAACAATAAAATTTTGGGATTTCGACAATCCGGTTAATCCTAATTCGCACTGTTTAAAGTCACCTAATTTTTAATTCACAAAAAACTTCTTTTTCTTTCGAAAACTTTGAAAATTTTGACCCTCTCGCAATCAGATAAGAATTTCAAAGAATTTTTCCCACGGTGAATATTTGAATCAGATTTCAGCGTTAAATTTCGATGAACTATTTATGCATAAATAGATTTCCTTTTTCAGAACTGCCGCCATAGCCGTACGTCAGGGTTCTTCTTATCGCTCTAGTTAGAGAATCTGTAGACGGATATCCGTTGCTATCAATCTGAGTGAATGTTGGGATAGTCGCCAGCTTTTTGACGGCTCGTTTCCTTTTTTACACTCTTACACTCTTTACCGAAACTGAATTGACCTCCATAGAAAAGTCACTATGAGAAGCCCCATGAATTTCTCTAAAAAAAAATAAAGCATTGTTACTTAGGAGATCGAACACATCTTCGTCGTGTGAAAATACAACGAGCTATATACATTACGATATATACAAACAAGAACATCCGAGAAAAAATTTTGGCTAGGTTTATGAGAACAGAATAAACAGGACAGGTTTATGAGAACAGGAGGTATGTATCATATCTCAAGTAAATTTCATTGAACAGCGCGAGTTCTGAGGCTGCTGCTCTGCCTAAAGCTGGAAGAAGCAACGCATAAGCAGCATGGCGTAAGCTACGCAGAGACGGCTTCTGAAGAATTTATTTTATTCATGTGTTCGAGGGCATTATTTTCATGAGTTAATCTATTACGCATTACACAAATGTCGTCGCTGGTACGGCTTGACAGGACACAGTGTGTTGAAGTTACGAGTGCTCTGATCTTTGAAGTCAATGCAAGCAAAGCCTTTACTGAACGCAGGACTTGACGTCATCGCTCCGTCACGCTGAACTCGCCTTTCCATTGGACGAGAGAACACGTCACCAGCAACTCAGGCTATGATTGGACACCTTGCGGAGGGCTGGAAATAGATTCCGTCCCCAATGAGAAGGACGGACATGTCAATTACAGCAACGGCGATGCATGTTATTGGACCCGGCGAACTTGGATCTAACCAGGATCTGGCGCAGCAGCCGCCACGTACAGTCAGGTAAGATCTTCACTACAAATTCATCTAAAAGTCAAAAATATTATAGTTTTTTTGGTAGAGTTTAAGATGCATTGTGCTTCAAGCGAATGTTAAATACGTTCATGTCAACACAGTTAAGTCCGAATTTATTCCTACTCCTGTATTATTCTTGAATTAATTTTAATGAAACTTAGAGTAGGCTACTCTTTTAGGTAATGCTTTTACTAAGAGTTTTGAAGATGTTCTAAGAGGAAACTCATGACCAAAGTTTTTGAAAAAATCCTACTTCAAACAAATTACGGACAAAAGTAGCATACACACCAGGTTCACATACATCCGTACCCATCCCACACAGTGAAAGAAACAAATATAACAATGCTATTGCAGAACCACTAGATTTTTTTAAAGGTGAAATTCTAATTTATTCTAGAGCAATCAACCCTGATTAAAACTTTGACCAAAACGTGGGCGACCGGTGGCCACGGAGGGGATTTTCATGGTGATCTTGACCGACCAGTAGTCAGAAACTTAATTTTCATAAATACTTAATTAAAGCTACATGAAGGCATGATCCAGTTAATATTTGCTGTTTTCAAAACTGCTTACTACAATTAACTTAAACTTGAGCTGATTATTGAACTTCAGTTTAAACAATTGCGGTCAATGAATTAAGTAACAAGTTTTCGTGAAAATCTCATTTCAACTGGAGCAACAGTCACAGTCAGGACAAGATGGGGAAGAAAAAAAATATCATTTTCAATTTAAAAGGGAAAGTCGTAGATGCTCACAAGAATTAGAGTGGCTAAAAATTATTTCGACGTCATTTAACGTCCATGTATCAGCAGCTCAAAGAATTACGCAGAAGCATAAAAAGTTAAACACCATTCAGAGCATTAAAGGATGGAAAAGAACCAGGTAAGCTGTCCCCGGCATGACAAGTAGTGTAAGAAGCTAACAAAGGTCCGAGAATCACAGCGAAAGTGTTGTTGCTAATCTAAGTTTGGAGGGAAATAAAATTCCAAGTTCAACACTGCAAAGAACACGTAGAGTATGTAGGAAGGACCGAAAGGATGCTGACCAAGGAAAACCTCTTTTTCTAGACACGATAATACCCGATAAGCATTTGCGTGGGAATAATTGATACAGAAATCAGGTCCGATCTGCACTCAGGTCAGATAAGACAAAGATAGAACTTTTCCGCAACAGGGACGTTTCTTTTGGCTGGGGAATATATGCGAAGCTATCAAGCTGAAAAACACGGTTCTAAGTGTGTAACGTGGTGGTGAAAGTCGTGTGTTTTACGGTTGTTTCTCGGCCATTGAAACTGGAAGCCTTGTGAAGGCTGAAAGAATCATTGAACAGATCTATTCTGAGCTCTTCTCCTTTCTTCAACAAAACAACGACCCCCAAGAATACAGCAAAATCTCTTGTAAAATCTTTGAAAGACATTGAAGTAAATGTTTTGCTGTACCCAAGCTAAAGTCTACATCTGAATCAAAATAGAAATTTCTGGGAGAGCGTTAAAAAAATGTCAATGAAAGGAAACCCAAGAATCTTGAGGAATGGGGAAAAAATAGTTATGAAGTTCAATATTTTTGTCGATATTTGCAAGAACCTTGCAGTGAACAACTGAAATCGTTTGAGGGTTGTTTCACAAGTTATTGGGTTTCACAAAAGTTTCATAAGTTATTGGGATAGGCCCGAATAAACACGAGCAGAGTGCACATGTCATTTTTGTTCATAATTCGGTCGAGATGCAGGGACTGGACAAAATAACAGAAACACCTAACATTTTGAAATCATTTTCTTTGAAAACGTTATAAAAAATCAAAACTTGATTTTTTTTAATGTTTCATAGTTTATGATTGTAGCTCTTTGATATTGTATTTAAATTAACTATTTTACAGATATCTAAAAGAAAACTTTGGTTATAACCTGATAAAAATGGCAGACCTCTCTGACTTTCAAAGAGGCCAAATTGTTGGCGCTCATATGGCAGGCGCTAGTGTAACAGAAACTGCACGAATGCTTCACGTTTCCAGAGGTACTGTCTCAAAAGTAATGGCTGCCTTTGAAAGAGAAGAAAAAACGTCCTCAGCGAAGCACAGGTCTGGCCGAAAGTCGAAGTTGTCCGGCTCTTAAAATCACAGCAGACCTAAATTTGAACACCTAAAGAACCCAGTTTCCCAGTTTCCAGTTCGTCGGGACCTGCACAAATCTTAAACCTACGGAAGAGCTGCAATTAGAAAACTTCTGCTCTCAAAGACTAATGTTTCGAAGCGGTCGAGTGGTGTACAAACCCCCAAAATTAGTCCGTCGAGCAGTGAAAAAGATGTGATTTTCTCTGAAAAATCATTGTTTACCTTATTTCCGACCTCCGGACGAGTGCACGTTTGGAGACAGCCGAAATAAGCCTTGAACATTTTGTGTACCAAAACTCAAACAGTTAAGGGAATTCAGGAATAAATGTTGGCAGTACCCTGATATATTAGTGAAATTGCCATAGCGTGGATTTCTTCCACATAAACATGTGCTAACTTCTTTTTTAAATAAAAAAATTATTCTTTTCAAAAAATGCTTGCTTACTTTAGCGAGACAAATCTTCGACACCAAAAATGGTCAAAAATCTGATCAAAAATGGTCAATTAAATTTTTGCCTTAACTTATCAGCAAACCAATGCACGCATGAAAAAACTTGCTAAAAAAGGTATTAAATGTGTTGCACAGACCAAGAAGCTTGAACTTAGTGGAAATCAATACCAAATTGCACGTGCAAGGCTTCTGGAATGTCTTAAAACATAGTTTGATGAATGCTATTAATTGCCCTAATTCTGTCATCCAGTTCAAAAATATTTTCCAACTAGTTGAATTACCTTGAAATTTTGTTGATTTTCCTAAATTGGAAGACCTAGCAATCTTTGCACTGGAGTTACCGTCAGTAGACATAGGGTTAATCAAGACTGCCATCTCCCAGCCGTAAAACAGGGAGGGGGTTCTGTGACGATCTGGGGTGCTTTTTCTTGGAAATCCCCCGGACCAATGATTTCCCTTCGTGGAAGAATTAACAGCCGAGACTATTTACGAATTTTGAGCGACCAAGTTCACCCTATGGTTCAAGCACTGTTTCCTGAGGGGAATGCCATCTTTCAAGATGATAATGCCCCAATCCATACATACAGCTAGAATTGTTTAAAGATTGGCACGAGGAACATTCTAATGAAGTTGAGCATCTCATCTGACCACCCCAATTCCCAGACCTCAAAATTATTGAGCATTTATGGTCGGTTTTAGAGATTCAAGTAAGAAGTCGATTTCCGCCGCCATGGTTTCTAAAAGAACTGGAGGGTGATTTAACTGAAAAATAGGTAAAAATTCCTTTGGAAACAATTCACGATTTGTATGAATTAATACCTAAGAGAATTAAGGCTGAAACTGCCTCAATAGATGAACCTACACCATTTTAAAATGTGTTTGTTGATTTTCCAAGGTGTTAACAATATTTTGTTCAACCCCTGTATGATATTTTCAAAAACTTTGAAATTGCTTTTTTTTTGAGCGTAACTGCATTCCCTTGACAGCGAGCAGCGAGTCATTTCAGACCAGCTGGTAGAGGAGCGGCGCCACATAGCCACGGATGCCAGATAAGATGAGGTCAACGAAGAGCAGGCTATCAATCTCCCATGAGTGATGAGGATCTTGGCTAGACGGGTGACTACCTAAACTTTTTTAGCGCCCCAGAGAACTATTCGGTCTTTCAGAAAATGGCCTTATTCCCTTAGTATATTGTTCATAGAGTAAAATTGATTCTTAATCCGTTCTTTGAACTTTACGGCCTAGTGGCAGTTTCTTCCTTACACTGAAGTTTGTGATAAACCAGTGCCAGTCAAATGACGGTGGTTGTAATACCGGTAATGTGAGTACAAAATTGCTGACGTTAGAGGGTTTACAGAGCACAGCTGGAGCTGGGGCTTGACGCTGGGGTCCGTCGCTCGAAGTACGCTCAGGAATATCGCTCGTTGTGTGGAGACCGTTGTACACGCACTGCGGATTTCAGCGTACACGGACAGCGAGTGAGGTGCATCAATATCAAAGTCAGCACGTCAATACAACTCACACGAGATTAAATTAGGTTAGATTAGTATAAGCCTCCCTAACCACAACAAAGGTGTCTTCAAGAAATGGAGGAGGAAGGCACTATTTAGAATGGAGTTAAAGAAACGGGGAATCTATGTTAAGTGTGTACCCATACCCTACGCACAGGAACAGCAAGATTGGAAGAAGTTTAGGAAACGAGAAAATGCTGAAAATATAGTAAAAAGCGCTGAAAAAGAACGGCAGGGAACCGAAGAAAGATGGTTCACAGTAAAAAGAAACATCTATTTCTACAAAATGAATGTCTGTCCAATTTACAGCTCGGGATCTAACATTTCACTTCCTCGGAGTGCGAATTCCAATGAACTAATTAATATTTGTAACCCCATGAGCGAGCAGCTCTCATGAACAATACGAGCATCCTGCACGCAACATTATTAACGTAAACAAGCCGCATGAATAAGAAACAATTTACACGAAGGATATGTCAAAATTTTCGAAACAAACGTCTAAACCAAATGGCAGACTGATGTACAAAATTTCATAGCGTTTTTACCAAGTTTATGCTCTAAGAAACAAGTGAGAGCATAAATAATTTCAAAAATTATTCGCCGATTGTATACGTTGGAGGCGCTTGTCTCATAATTGCCAATATTAGGCAGGAGGAGAGACGCCATCATCACGCTGGGCTAACACAACAGAACAAAACGCAACCCCACACACGCCCTGCAGAGCTCACGCCACGCCGGCGCTCACCGCCAGTGTGTGCTCGCACACTCGCGCCTTGAATCGATGCAGCTTTGGTGTGCTGTATCGGCTCATGAACTCTTAACCAGTTCTTTCATGATCATCGAGTCTTTGAGTGAAATGTTAGAAGTTATTGTCGTGTATTAATGATTTATTGTTTATAAGTTAGTTTTAGTCTCCCTTACCTCGACAAAGATGTTCAAAGAGAGGAAGGAGAAAGGCACCATTTGGAATGGAGTTAAGGGAACGCGGAATCTATGCACAAGGTTTATTCCAGCACAGGATCCATGCACATGGAAGCAGTAAGTCAAGATGGAAGGTTATGAAACAAGATAAAAGTTGAAGAAGAAAGTCAGAGGTGAAGAAAAGCAGGACACCAGTGAACTGAAAAAAAATGGTCATTAACAAAACAAAAAACACTTATTTCAACAAAAAGAAGGCCATAGCTAACTATCAGTTCAGGACCACACATTTTCCTCCTGGGAGCGCTAATTCTCATAGATAAAATAGTAGTATTTCCTTCAGGGGTTGTTATGAATACTTTTTGTTGTTGTGCTTGATGGTTGGTTTCCAAAAAAGCTTCGCCGAATGAAACTAACTGAACCTGGGTTATGCGACCTTGGAAATGGTCAATTTTACGGTTCCTCGTACTGCGGATACTTTCGGTAATCAAATTACCTCTCCCGCAGTTTTTATAAAAATTTTACGCACAGCCAAAACAACACAGGCACGTAAGAGTATCGGCCTCATCACAGAACGATTTCTTAGTTAATTCAGAAAATGACTTCAAGTAAAACTAAAAATTTTACGAAACGTAATCTGCAGCTCGTCTATAGCAGCTGTATCAACAGTAAACAGCAGCGTCGAACACCACGTCTGATAGTCTCGACAAAATCTAAAGCTAACGGCAAACTCAAAAGAATATCGGTCATATTTTCAGATTATATTGAAGAAAGAACTTAAGAGTGGCAAAAATTTGAAGATTAGGTCCTTCATCAGGTCTGACAACAACATTATCTTGGATGTTTTACTAATAATACGAAAGGTCAACAGCGCGCGCGTGCCCCGATATGAGCCTCAACACAGCCGTGGTCATGGCAATGGTGCGAAGTGAGGTGAAGTCAAGGGGAGCCACGCAAGGAATGGATGGAGGTGTACTCTCTAATTTCAATACAACTAAAGCAAACAAATTTCGAAAAAAGGCGAGAAAATTTGCAATTAACGGTATATTGATTCAAGACAGTGCTCTCGCTCACATCTTTCCTTAAAGAAAAGAAAATAACATCTGTTGCTTTTGTTAAAATCCTCGCCCACTCTACGATGACACGTTAATGAAATAAAGTTTTCACAGCCTGGCCCATATTGGAAGGTAGTGTCTGTGCTAAGCTTCAATTAAGTACAGGGCACTGAGGGGAGCCCTCATGGTCAAATATTGGAGAAGAGTGGCCCCTCTCACCCAGTGTTGAGTTCAGACCAGTTAAGAGCTAATTACTAAGATAAAAAGACACTTTTGTAATATTAAAGAATTTCCACAATATAACCTGAAAATCTGTCTAGAATTTTTTTTTCAGACTTAGTAAAGTGGTTCCTATGATGAAAGAATAAGGAGTAATTCTTTACGGGAAATCACTTAAAATAGCATTCACAAGACTTTGTGAAGGTATTTAAACATTAGGAGCAGTTACCGTAGATTTTAGGACCGCTAATTTAGATAAATTTCTGAACATCATCAAGTCAAGTTGCTCTCTAGAATTCTACAAGGATATATAGTCATGTTAATATTTTCTAAACAAAATTGCTCATAAAGCGTTGCGTGCAGCAGGTTTTGAAATATAAAACTTCATGCATAACATGAATAACATATTTGTATTGTTCAAGAGAACATCAAGACAAAATCTTGCAGAGAGGATTACTCGCAACGATTGAAGAAGACGAAGATGCAGGATCACCACAACTACCGCACTATCGCGCATGTATTCAAACACTAATTGTATATTGTCCTAAAAACAGTTCTCTTCATAAAGGTTAGCTTAGCACACACACGTGGGCTGCTAGCTAACTGTCGGTCCTCACACTTCATTCACTGAATGTCCTTATAAAATGAGAGAATGAAGACAGACTTTTCTCTTATTCGTTCAACTGTATGAACGTCGTTCCTTGAATTATTTATTTAAAAGAAAATACCAAGAGCAACATAAAAAATGCTAAAGGCTATGTAGGTAAGAGAAGAAATTTGTTGTGCTCAGAGTTAAACAGAGCACAAGCTCTCCTAGGGAGCAACACGCACGCTACAGAGCTCCTGGTAATAACATCTCCGAATTACTGCCCTGCAGAATGCGCGCAGCCACACGAACGTACACTACGGGCAGGGCAATCAACAAGGTAAGGAGATCCCTTATTCAAAGATTAGGTGTTAGGCATGGGGACATTCTCTGAATATTTCTTGCCTCTCAATAAATTGGAGCTAATACACTACAGCCTCACTGTCTTCCGATCCTTGGGCTGCATTTTTAATGGTTACATTTGGCGGACATCAGAAAAAGGATTCCCCTTTTCCTGATGAGGGAAGCCCTTATGGTCAAATATTGAAGAAGAGTG
The DNA here is from genome assembly GCA_014220935.1 of Platorchestia sp. MABIK. Classification (NCBI taxonomy): domain Eukaryota; kingdom Metazoa; phylum Arthropoda; class Malacostraca; order Amphipoda; family Talitridae; genus Platorchestia; species Platorchestia sp. MABIK. The sequence goes on along the minus strand of JACJUY010000097.1, from coordinate 31,688 downwards.
GCCTCTCTCACCCAGTGTTGAGTTCAGACCAGTTTAGAGCTAATTACTAAGATAAAAAGATACTTTTGGAACATTAAAGAATTTTCATAATATAATCTGAAAATATGTGACAAGGAATGTGATAAGAAATTGATCAAACGTGGATTCTTGCCTCAAACTAACCAAGTGAAAAGTTACAAAACAATGAAAATATGACAGAAGTTGAATACACCGGGAGAGCATGTGCTCTGTTTAACTATGAGCACAATAAATTCCTTCTTTTACCTACAACGCCTTCATTACTTAAACTGTGAATTACTGTCCCAAGGTAATAAGACCCTCAGGATTCTTGCCTCAAAATTAACCAAGTGAAAAGTTACAAAACAACGAAAACAGGACAGTAGTTCAATTAATTATTAAATAATTTATTTTTGTGTGACGTTTGAGATTTTACTGAGGTTTTAAAAATTCTTAAACAGCTTGATCACAGGAAATTGTCCCTTCCTGTTTTCCTATAAAGCACAAAACACTTTGTATTAACGAAAGCGATGATTTCCGACATCAAACTTATGCTCACATTGACAACCATGACTACTTGACGCGAACTAGAAATAAGCTCGAACTCAGGCCCTTATGTTTCTTAGAAGCCAGACACCAAAATTACTTTTTTTCGCTGGTACAAAATTCCTAACTTTCTACGTCTTGATATTTGGGATGTCCCCCTACTCGTCGTGCACAAGTAGGCTTGGAAATTAAATGCCCTCAAATTACCAGACAAATGAAAATTAAAATAAAGCTAACATAAATAACTACGCCAAATGAAAAATCACAAATTTTATCGTTTGTAAGCACACTCATTTACCGTAAAAAATCAAATATATAAACCATTAACTATGAAGCAACAATTAAAAACAAAGAGACGTCTGATAACGAAAAATGCTGACTAGCATATCGAACTATTTTTGACCCGATATTTTTTGACCCGATATTTTTTGACCCGACAATGCTAATATCGATAATGCATTTCATTTTTGTACAGATTTTTTTTCATACTGATCACTTTCGTCAAGAACTAACCCATTTTGGTTTTATATTTTTCAGACTTACTGAAGATGGAGCTTGTCTCCGAAACGTTTAAAATCGACTAATTCAGATTTTTATATTTAGCTTCGTAAATTCTATTAAATTTGATACCTATCCGTGCTGTATTCTTCGTCTTTAAATTATTAATGCTAATATTATCTGTTGCATATTGAGTTTACTCTCATGTCTTTTTTGTAAGAATGTGCATACTAGTGGAAATCAAATTTTTCATGGTATTACACTCACTAAGGCCGCTATACCAAAACATGGAACATCTCGGTATAAAACTTTTTGCACGACCCCCATTGATACAAAAAGTTGTCAACGTCGCAGATATCGCGATGCAGTTGACGTAACGCTGCAGCACTAATGCGAATCTTAACGAGATACACAGTAAACTAAACATAGTTCAGGGAAGACCACAGTGAAGAAGATTCCTGTCTTTACGATGTCAGAGAAGAATAAATTACAAAACACTGGCAATAAAAAGAACCCTACAACCACCTCTCGAATCAGTCCAGAGTAATATTCCGAAAAATAAAATAAAAGCTCTTAAAAAGTATTGCAATAAAACAATGAACATAACAACGTAAATCGAACTACTAAAACATTCAACACCCGATGAATTGTCTCTAATATACATGACTTTCACAGCAAAAAAACTCGATTGATAAGTTCATGAAAACAATGATAGAAATAGTGGATGTAGTTTTTAGAAAAAAAAAAAATTATATGCTTGACTCACTTCTCTGGAATTCAAGCAAGAAACGGAGATCTTGCGAGGATTAATTGGCGCTACCAGACTCCCTTCATCTTCAATATGGTTCCCAAATACGTGGAGAAGCGCACGTCGCATGCGACCGAGTACCTTCCCAGTTTTTATAATTACATTCCAAGAAACAATCTTGCCGAGTGGGTCACTCAGACAGCGCATCCACTTGTGTGACACACACTTTCTTGCTCCGTGATGAGCTTTATCTTTTCGAGGACACTCACAGAATGCCGGAAAAGTTTACCGTCTACATCAGTTAACATATAGAAATAGTTGCCCACACGAGGACTTGTGACACGCAATATAGTGCGATGAATAACAGACTTCGCTAGCCACGGATTATTACGTTGATCTCTAGAAATTTCTGTAATATAACTCACATTTTTGAAAAGGAAACAAATTGATCACTTAGTTAATACCTTACGAGTATTTCACGACAGTGTTTAAAGTGTTAATACTTCACCAGAATTTCACGATAGTGTTTAAAGTTCAAAGCACGGTATAAATGCTCAGTAAATTTAAGAAATGGTTTTACTTAGCCTTGTAGAAACTAGTGTCCCGTGAGGTACCTGCGTTCTCTCTCAAGTGAAATTCACAAGCCACATTCGGAAACAATGTGTGATGGACAGAGCAAATGTGTTATATGACAAAAAGGAATAGAAATACGCCTTGTTGAGCAGAAGAAAAATAATTTTTATAGTGTATATACATACAGAAGACCACTTCCGATGTGCCTTGATGCATTTTTCAATTTTTTTTGAGCAAAGAATATTAGTTTTCAATTAAAAAATGTTAAAAAATTTCATCGCATGCTAGGCAAGCTATTCACTATTTTTTGCAGTTGAAATTTTTCCAGTTTTCTCACCAAAACAAAACTGGGCTCGTGAAAAAAATGGTGCATGTCGGAGATGAGACCAGTCATTTTATTACGACGGCCGCAAGAAAGGCTTCACTCACACAAAAAATTAGGGGCGAAACATGAAAACTACGAAAAAATCAACAATCAGAACACTTCCAATCATATAATTTCCTGTACCTCACGCAACACTAGAAACCAAAATATAGCTCAACAGGATATCAGGCAGTGGCGGACTCATTTCGGGCACCAATTTTACCAGACGAACTCAATATTCAAAGTGACGCGACGAGCAGTGTCCTGCAGAGAGCGCGGCTGAGAGAGACAGGGAGAGCGCGCGCAACAGGGTTCCTCCGCAGCTCTTCTCACATCTTTAATGGAACACACACCAACACCTACAGCCCTGATAATCACACCTCCGCACTTCTTTGCGGTGATAACACAGCGCACATTTCTTCACCTCTCTAATCAGAACGGGAAATGATCGAGGTATGACCAATTTTGCAAGGCATGCTCACATTCATGGTGAACCACACCTCATCGAAGGTCTTAGTGCAACTAATAAATGGAGCGGTCGCGTGCATTTGAGCGCTAATGTCTGGCATGCACAAAACGAATCATACATGAGGATATTTGTGTGTGTGTTCAAACAGCACAACACAAACTTAGTGAATAGAGTGCCTGCTAAGCACATACAGCGTGATGTACGGCTTACAAACCAGGCTCGGCATTGAGCACGCCAAGTGACACGGCACCAGATGGGTGATCCTAGTTAAGCTACGGGGACCCGAGTGAGAAATACATTAGAGTACATCAGGAGTAACGCAACAACATTATGAGGGGAATACGGCGAGGGAACGGCACACCACACCAACCTCCAGTGCCACAGACACACTGGACACTGCCAGTGCCAGTCTGCCAGCGCTGGCTGAACTTCTGAAGCCTAAACAGATGCTCTGAGCACGCCGCCAGCTTCGACCCTGGCGTCACTTACGACTGAGCTTGCCATCACTGGAATTAACGAAATGTCGTTTTTTATCGCCCGACTAGTGAACGAACAAGCCAAACTAAACGCACAACTATGTTCGATTCAACATGCAGCACAAAGTCTAATTTGCATGTGGTGACCCATTTGCAATGACGACCACTGCTCAAATCAAAATACTAAATGTTGAAGGAAAAAAATTTTTACAAATGAGACCGAAACAAGACACTAGGTTCGAAACACAACATTAGCGACTCCGGGTCTACAGAAATAGATTTTTTGACTGCGACCTTGAGAAAGAGAGAAGGACTCGCCGACTTCTATCGTATCGGCACACAGAACAAATTTCTTGTTGTTGCTCGACTGGCGAGGACGGTGCAGGCAGAAGCAATAGCAGGAAGAAAGACAACCACTCAGGCCCACGGGAGCGCAGAGCGGAGAGTGAAACTGATGAGGTTGGTGCATGTTGGGCGGGGGCTTTTGCAAATGGCAGAGCACGAACAGTAAGCCTAATGTAGAGCGGTGTGGCTCGAAGAACTCTGGCATGAAGGACTTGAAGGAAGAACTGGAAGAAGAACAAAAATCAATTGCTGTCAGTGACAAAATTCAAGTATACAATCGTCGAAGGACAACCTCGTCACAGAAATTACCGCCTTGTTCACACAGTATCATCAACTGTCCCACTGGCAGCAAGACTACGAAAAAGTTCTCGAGTTTCGTTACAGTCCCACTCTGAAATACAACAATGAAGCAATTTACCTCAAAAAAGCATTTCCATTTGGTTCCCCATCACGTGAAGTTAAACAAGCTTAACTTCAAAGCATTTCGAATTACAAAACTATTTCAAATCTTCAATCCCTATCTAATGACGCTAATGATTTTAACATAGTTAGAAATCTTTCTAACCTATTCCAAAATTCAGTGACGCTGTTTAAATGCTTGTGACTATTTCTCTTCAAGTTCATGTTTTGAACACAGAATTTGATTGTTTGTGATGAAAGTTTTCCGGCAAGTTAATTATTAAGAGTGTTATGTATTTTTTATCAAGTAATTCATCCAGAACAACGGGAACATTAGTTTAATCAACAGTGCTCCCAGCAATAGTTAGTACATTCCCTGCACCCAATGCGCTGTAAAGCTGAGACTCACTGTAGGCATGCATGTTCCGTCTGCACAGGTCACATGCACCAAGTGTGCTGGCTAATGATTATATTTTCTTGCAAGAAAACAATTTAATCTTGGAAGAACAGTAGCAAATACTCTATTCAAAGTATGTGTCATCGCTGGTTACTCATTTTGCTCATCTTTCCTTCAAATTGAGGATGTCTTTTCAGAAAAATCACTTTCATTATTGAGGTTCTCCAGTCAGCAAGCATTTTTTTGGCATCTTCATAACTGTTGAAGTGTTGCTGGGAAAGCGCTAGAAACACTGGTGTAACTGTAGAAAGAGATAGCCCGATGGGGTCAAATTTGACGAGTACGACAGATAAAAGAATTCTAGCAAGAACAGAAACAGTTTTCCTGAAGTCTATTGTTGTGTGTGAAGAAGATAGTATGTGAAAGAAAGCACACCTCATTGCCGCGATAACTCATAAATAGAGGCTGGAAAACCGGACAGCAAGGGACCGAATAAATGTCCAAAACACAAATAAAAACTTACTCTTTTATTAACTAAAGGCGTAAATAATCTTCGGCTTGGGACCTCATATCTTCCTCCTGGAAACACTAGTTCCCACATAGACAATAGCCATATCCATCAGATGGGTTACGTATTCCGAGCAACAAAACAATTTCACGCCAGATCGAACTCTGCTGCACAACATCGCCGTTTTTACAAGTACTGTCCTAGCAAGAAACTGATTTATCAGCCGGGACTGTGAGCCAACCCTGGTTCACACCACCCCCCAGGGATAAAATTAAGAATTATTAACCAGCACACCTGGTACATACGGCAATGCTCCCATAAAATAAACCTTACGAAAGACTTGACGTTTGACTTATCTTCACAGTTTAAAACTTGCCTCACTACACACAACTGCTAGACAGACCCACACAGGTGTTCTGATATAGAGAAGTCAGACAGATCTGCGCGAGTCTGCATGTTTACTCTCGACTCAAAGCTGACATCTGACACCAACAAGCGGATACCAGCCCCACAAAGTTGAGGGCAGGGGGCAGTGTGGTGACTGGCAGCTGCGATAATTCGTACCTGGCGCCCTCGGCCCTAAATACTTCACACAAGAGACGAGCGGAGGCATCGTCCAGCCTCTCACACGCGCTAGTCCATTCATACGCTCGCTTCGAAGGGCCAATTAGTGACAGCAGAAGCAGACGTGCATGTTAACATCCACCGGAATCTGATAAGGAGAAGCTCGCCAAACCCTTATTTTAATGAACGTCATTTCTAACATCCGTAGCGTAGAAATTTAAATTATTTGTTTATTTTAAAAGTAGCTCCGCCTCATCATCGTATGACAATCATTTAAATCTGTTTCATAAATTTGGCTTTCAAATATATAGTCTCATGATAAACCACCTTTTTTATCATTATTACATTACTTTAAAACTCCTTTGCCTCAGCAAAGGCGATCTCAAACAGCGAAGAGAGAACAATTCAATACGGACTGTAGAAGATTTAGATTAGATGTGAGTTTAAGCCTCTCTAACCGCAACAAAGGCGTTCCAAAAAGAGGAAGGCAGAATCACCATTCAGTATGGACTTACCCTTTAACGTCAGTACCCTTTAACGTCAACCTCCGATACTACACTGGCATTAAGTAGTCACCGATTTCAGGATAAGGAAGGAACTGCCACTCGGCAGAAATTTTCAACGGACACACTAGAGAACGAATTTAACAAGAAACTCAACATATTGAAGCAATTTTCGAAAGAGGACGAAAAATTCCTGCCGGGTGATAAAGGGATAAGGGAAATCGTAATCTATGCACAAGGTACATAGAAACAGTAAGTTGAGAAAGAAATTCAGCAAACAAGATAAAAGATGAAGAAGAAAGTAGTAGGTGCTGAAAAAGAGGACAGAAGTGAATGTAAAAAAATTGTTCGTAGCAAAACAAAAACTCTTTCTATTTTAACACAAGGCCTACCTAACCTTTAGCTCGGGACCTCATATTTTCCCTCTGGGAGTGTTAATTTCCATGGATACAAAAGTTGTATCCCCCTGAGAGGTGAACTGCACAAAACGGGGAATTTGTGTACAAGGTATGTTCCACACAGGATACTATACACATGGAAACAGCGAGATAGGAAGGAAGAGGAAGAAAAGACAAAGAAGAGATAGCGAAAAAAACGAAAACTGAAAGAAACAAAGTAGGTGCGAAAGAAAGCAGTCTCGAAGGCCCATCTGTATCTGAGGTGAGTTAACAGTCTCTTACCAAGGAGCGCCAGTCCCCATGGCATGGGATAGACTAATAAACCACACTGAAATGCCGATAAAAAGTTAAAAACTTCATTGAAAAAAAAGTTTTCAGCGAAACTGCAGCTTTCGAGTATTCACATAACACATCATCACAACCTTCACGAAATAAATTGGCACAATTTAAGTGAATAAGAAAATTTTTCTAGGATAAAGAAGATGGAACGCATAAAAAAATAAAACAGTGCAGATTATGAAAGATTCCCTCAGTATTTACAGGAGATTCGGGCTTATGTTATAAACACGTTTTACACATTTATAGAGATGAGCTTCTAGCTGTTCGTTGAGCAACCGGGTGCTACTACGGCGTGAGGTCTACCGCCATATATCGCCTACCCAGGTGCAGTCTGAGATGTACAAAGTGTTACTCGCTAAATTAAATGTATGGAAATAAGTAATATCCATTAGTAAGCTAACCTCACAGTATAGTACTAGCTAGAGGTAGATCTCATGCTATAGTGTAGCAGACCTCACGCTATGGTAGCACAGAGCAACCGAAAGCAGAATGCATCTACTTTGAAATTAGTTCCCACAGCAGGATAATCAAATCATTTAGCACAACACCACACTAAATATTTTATATACGGGGTTCGCAGAAAGTCCTTTGACTTTCGTTCTTGAAAAAAGTAACGTTTTTGTAACTATTTTGGTTACGAAATAGCACAAGATGTTGGAAATTAATACCATCATATCGGAAAATCAGGCATGCATTTTTTCCATAACGCTGTCGATTCTCTTGAGAAATTTCTCCACCAGAAATTACACGAACTACCGCAAGAAAAAGTTCATGCCTCTGCACTTTTTCCACTGAGCCTCGACGCGGTGAAATTGAACTCATTTTGTTTGGTCTAAGGGCTGTCTCCGCACACCGCAGAAAAAAGAAGCTTTACTCGATGGTTCTTTGTTTGTTAATGCCAGCTGAGAGGAAAGTACAGAGCTGCTACAGTACCTCAGACGCTGACGCTGCTATAGACACTCAGCGTCATCCGCACGCACACGCTAAGAGTGAGTATCGCCCTCCGTAGCGAATCTTCTCCTCCCAGATGTGACACAGATCATGCTCTGGAATTGAAGTATCGTAGTTCTACACGCTAAGGCACAACCTTTATTAGTTTTTACGATACATGCTTGAGTTTAGATGATTCCGTCGAGAGAGCTGCCGCTATCGTGATATTACCCACTCTTAACCCCTTCCCCAACAACTTTTTTGTTAAAAACTTTTTTTTTCCAGACTAATTTTTTATTTTGGTTCTATTTAGTACTTTTGATGCTGGTTATGAAAATAGTCTGTAATTATTTTGTCTTCCCATTTTTGTGGTTAACGTTTTATTTTGAAAATACCTTTGTCGGCAAAACGAGTCACCCCCTCCTCCTCCTCCTCACTTGTCGAGAAATAGTCATTGTCTGATGAACTGGCAGAGTTATCAGAAGTATTCAAGCTTCTGAGGGAAGGTTCATATTTACTATCTTCCGTTGAACTAGACATTTGGGGTGTAACACTTCAAAATGCTACAAAAAAATGAATGCAAATGTGGATGCAAACAAAACCCATCCGACGACAATGGCTGTTGGAGTAAGTCTAGGAACAATGTCCCTGAAATCTCACAGCTCTACCCTATCGCCTCTGCCAGGCTTACGATTTGACGAGAATACTCGTTTCACACGTAGAATGGCTTACAAAGGCTTAAAACCGACGAGTATATACGTATGTAGCTGGTTTTTGAAGGTAAAGCTTTAGACGAGTATACCCGTCGACGACTGAAAGAAGAACATTTTGTGAAGACGAGTATACACGTTTCTGCGGGGGAAGGGGTTAAGTAGGCAAAGCTCAGAAACAGTCACTCATACATACATCCAGCAGGAGGCTGAGTCTATTAAATTCACTAAAGGACGACTCAACAACGAGTAACTAATTTTCCATACACAACATTAACGTTAATTAAGTGTGAACATAAGCACAGTAGCTTATTGTCAAATTTGTTCCGTACAATATAAATAAGCAGCCCCGGAAAATGAAATTACCATGAATGCAGCAAGCAATTTCTGCCAACTAAAACAGTTGTATTGAGTGGAACTGAAACACAGAAAAGTTTGAATAACAGCCTCTCCTACACACGCGGCAATGAGTGAGGGTTTGTAGTCTTCTAACCCCAAGAAGTATGGTGCTGCATCTCGTCCGTTCCCTTTGTTCTCTCTAATTCTCTCGTCTCTCTGCTGTTTAGATCGGATTAGAAATTAGTTTAAGCCTCCTTAACCGCAACAAAGGTATTCCAAAGAGAGGTAGGAACATAGAAATCCTAATCCTATGTGCAATTGTGCATGGAGCAGAGAAATCCTAAGTAGGAAAAAAAGCTCATAAAACAAAATGAAAGTTCAAGAAGAAAGAAATAGGTGCTGAAAAACAAGACAGCAGTGAACCGAAAAAAGATGGTCCTTAACAAAACAAAAATTTGTTCTACTACAACAAAAGGAAGGCTTACCTAACTTTTAGCTCGGAACCTCACTTATTCCCCCTGGAAGTGCTAATTTCCATAGATACAATTATTGTATCTTCCTGAGGGAAAATTCGTAAAAAAATAAAAACTTTTTTATTTCACCAAAAGGAAGGCCTATACACCTAACCTAAATCTCGGGAACTCACATATTCCCCCTGTGACCTCATATTCCTCGGGACCTCACATATTCTCTCTAATTCCCATAAATAGAAAAGTAGCCTAGTCCTGAGGGCCTGAGAGCATGTTTACCTCCCGTTTCGACGTAGACCGCAACGACTAACGACAAGCATTCCTGTGTCACAAAAAAAATAAAAATCCATACCCGTACCTAAATATTTCGGATGCGCTCTCACTCGAAGGAAATTAAATTTTAAAATGAATGGTGTCTACGTCGTTAATTTGAGGTTTCGTTTGCAGTATGAAACAAACAAAAATAAGAAATTCAGGAAACTGTTTAACGTAAAAGGAAAAAATGACATTTGACTTTATGCGTTTTTAGCATGGACAGTTGTGAAATGACGTCCTAGATAAATTTTGCGCAACTTAATCGCCAGAATACTCAAACGAAAACCCATTCACACTTTGTGTGGATGTTCTTTTCATGACACTCACGCTTTACAGATGCTGTTCAACAAATCCGCTCATTTCAAGTGGTGTAGAAATCACCATTCCAGTTTTATCTTGGGCGCTTCAACGCACGCTAATTAAGTTGTTAAAATAAAGTGTTATCTGCTAAGTTAAGGACCACCTTTTTCGGTTCACTGATGTCCTGTTTTTCAGCACCTACTACTTTCCTATTCTACTTTTATCTTGTTTCATGAACTTCTTTCTCAACTTTGTTTCTATGCCCCTTCTGCATAAATTCCGCATTCCCTTATCCCTATACTATATAGTGCCTTCCTCCTTCCTCTCTTCGAAACGCTCTTTTTTAGCGGTTAGAGAGGCTTAAACTAATATATAATATAATCTAAGGAATTTTCGAAACGATCAATTGAACATAGCACAGTTGTCAACACACCGTGTCAAAACCTACTCAACCGGAAAATTATGTGTACATGAGCAGAGGAGGCTGGAGTGCAACCTGACTGCCACGAAAACTCAAGTCTTGACACCACGGAAACTTCTGCAAAAATTTCTCATTACGTACGCGAGCTCGTGAGTCCAACTTGGATGATAACGAAAGTCTTCGGCGGTTTAAGGCCACATTGTACATCCATCAATTTATTAAATTTATTTGTACAAAAAGAGCAGAACTGCGCATTAAAAATCAATCAATTACTTTCTAAATACACCAACTTCACTCCACATGACATACGTCGACTTTCAGAAGCAAGATGCGTATCAACCGTCGCATGAAGTTTTCATTTATCTCGAAGGCAATACAGTTACAAGGGCATAGAATATCACTGCCAAAGAGCGAATCATTCATCTATCACGATCAAACCTTCATAAAAAGTTAGCATTCAGTAGTTTTCATCATAGATAAAAATTTCATTTCGATCTCTTCTTGCAACGAAGGCTTCACTCCCACGAGAAGCCAGCCTCATCTCGAAAATGCAAAAGGAATTGAAAAAGCTCGCAACAGAATGATGACAATTAGTACAGTCGTACACGCTCACTAAACTGATAATAGTCAGCAAGTTTCATGATTAAAAACGGTTCATTCAAAATCTCGAAAGCAACTAAGAAAATATCTCATACCCAAGCAAGCGAGCCAAACAGGAGCTGAGCAGGCTCTTCATAATGCAACAATTTCCCGGAAATATTCAACAAGTCTGGAAAAATTGTCCGCCGTCCACACTAAAGCACAAAATAAAAACTGACGTTGGAGGACAGCGCTTCCCAACTCAGAAAGAATTAATGTTGTTGCCGGCTGCGTAAAAGATGCTCACAGTGCCCGCACGTACACACGCTCGTGAGGCACAAGTTTCCCGAGAAATGTGTCGAAAATAATGCATTTGACACAGAATCTTTTATCATATACTTGTATTAACCATTATTCATGGGAAATTATTAGTTGTACAGAATTTCGCAGAATCAAAAACACACAGATCCATACTTGGGAAATCCGCAAGGCCACAAAAATATTTACTGTGATTTTGGCAATGAAAATTCCTTGATAGCAATTAATTACACGAGTAAGTCATTCTTAAACTTGTGGTTCTGTTCTTCAAATAAATTTAATATTATCACCAAACTTACCCCAAAAAATTACAAACACATTTTCTATCTTGAGTAGCAGTTCGAATATAAATTTCTTTACTGATGGCAAGTTGGCCATATGAGCGATTGAACGCCTTCTTGAAACTGTCAGCCTCACACAGATCTGGTCCAGCAGTTACGCTACATGCTGGTCTTACACAGATCTGGTCCAGCAGTTACGCTACATGCCGGCCTTACACAGATCTGGTCCAGCAGTTACGTTCCATGCCGGCCTTACACAGATCTGGTCCAGCAGTTACGCTCCATGCTGGTCTCACACAGATCTGGTCCAGCAGTTACGCTCCATGCCGGACTTACACAGATCTGGTCCAGCAGTTACGCTCTATGCTGGACTTACACAGATCTGGTCCAGCAGTTACGTTCTAGCATTCACGCTGTAAAATTGATCCCAACTTACGTTGATTACGCAAAATTTTCTGAGCGCTGACAACTGAACAAAGATCCTGTTTCTTATCCATAAATGTTCAACCCACATAATCAGAAGTGAAACAATGTAAATTTCCACAGAAATAAATGAGAATTTTTTGACTTCGGTGCATTAGCAACTACACTTATAATTTTTGACAGAACAGAATCCAAAAGAAGTGAGCTAACTGATTTCTCTAAACGAACGAATTTCTGATCAATTTACAACAGTAACTAATATTCCTTCGCTATTTAAAGCCAGTTAACTTCAAGTCAAGTTCGCATCTCGAGAGTGCAAACTCAGATGATGAGAAGAAGAAAACATGTGCACGGCATGATAGCCAATATTGAGAGCTCCTAACATTACCGGGTGCGCCATGTATTTTCATGAGAGGTTGCACGAGGAGCAGTAGCGTGTTTTACGACGCTATCGTGCGGGGCACTCCGCTAGACTACCTTCACACACATGCTCCACCACGCTAGAGAAGAACAGTATTAAGAACAAATAAAAAAGAGTAAATACGTTATTTTACAAATCAATTCCCAAAAACAGCCAACACTGATACCGTCGAAGAAAATGACAGCCAGCTTTGCTGCCATCGTGCCACGATAGCAGTCCTGCCTAGAATTAGACTACACTTCTCTGACAAACCGGACAATTAGCAATTCTAGTCAAGCCGTACTCCAGGTCTCGTACACTACAATAAGCAAGCAGTTATACTCCAAACCACGCGAATATTGAGCAGAGGAACACGAAGGAACAGAGGAACATAAATTAGCAGGCAGTCATATTCCAAACCACACGAATATTGAGGCAGAGGACCACAAAGCTACGCCGGGGCCGCCACACGCGCGCAGGAGAGCTCGCAGATACGCCGCCAGTGCAGGAGGCGCGGGTGTGTGACGTAAGCAGCTGAGGCGGGACTGGCCAGCGTCCCCGTGACGCGCGCCGCACGTCACGCACACTCTTCTAGTGAGACTGCTCAGCACTTGTGAGCGTGGTGCTCAGTCCCTGTGAGCGTGATGGTCAGTCCCTGTGAGCGTGATGGTCAGTCCCTGTGAGCGTGATGGTCAGTCCCTGTGAGCGCTGTGCTCAGTCCATGTGAGCGTGATGCTCAGCAAGTGTGGTGTTCAGTATTCAATCAGATTATTCCAAGGCTCCATAACCTCAACATGGGTGTTTCCAAGAGAGGAAAGAAGACACCATCTAGAATAGAGTTAAGGGAAATAGAAATATACGCAAAAGGCGTGCACCCACACAAGATCCCTGGCACATCGAAACAATGAGTTAGGGACAGAAATCTATGGAACATAAAAAAATTATATAAGATTGTAGTAGGTGCTAAAGAACAGAACAGCAGTGAACCGAAAAAAAATGGCCTGTAACAAGTCAGAAAAAAATTGTTTCAACGAAAGGAAGGACTACCCAACCGTAGCTCGGGACCTCATATTTTCCCCAGGGGAGCCTTTTCCCCATAAATACAATAGTTGTATCCCTCTGAGGAGAGTCAGTTTAAGACTCCGTTTCCACTCCAAAGAAGTTTCCACAGAGGAAAGAGAACAAGCTATTTAATTAGCAGTAAGGAATACGTGGAATTTACGGTGCGATAATCGACGGAAAAATTTACCGTCAGCAACTTACTTGCATGATTTAACTTTTGACGAAAGTGGCCTTCTCCGGCAACCAAGAGTTTTTTACCGAATGGATGCGTCATGCACGTGTACATACACGCTGCTAAATGAACAGAATTTAAAAGCGTGCTTGTTAGGCAGCACTCGTTGGGACGGTAATTTTTTCTTCAGTTTTAAAATATTGTGTTAAATGTAGCATACACATATCTTACCTTGCTTCTGATAAGAAGTACGTAACTTCTTATCGAGCTTATTTTCGAAATATTCTTCTAGCCCGATGCAGCGCTAGGCAGCTGCGATCGCATAGCAACTGCCAAGACAAACGCTATCAAAACATTTTTCAGTCGCTGACAAAATCATAAACCCAATCTCTGGGAAGCACAAATCTCTCAAAACCCGCGTGATTTTTATTGCTGTCTTAACTCAATGAACGTCTAGTAATAAGAACACTCAATAAATGATATAAGAATATCAAACCTGTGGCGTTCTCAAATTGCTCTTTCTAGAACTGCAATTAAATAATTTGGACATCACTCACTGATAGAACAGTTCGACGTTTGCAGGATACCTGCAAGTAATCACTTTGCATAGATTCCCAACACCTTAAGTACGGTAGCATACCCTGCGTTCGTCTTCTCGAGACGCAGTAATTTAAAAAACACTTTCTCTGGCATTAGGATTCCCTCTTTAAACGCGCGCGCTAGTGGGTTATTAATAACCGATGAGAGATGAAAGCCAAAATAAACTAAAGAAGTTGATGCCTAAAATTATACAATGGAAAGAGAGGAAAGTGTTTAATTACAGAGCCAGTTCATCGAATTCAAAAGCAAATTTGATTGTGGTGCATTCGCTGCTCACCATGGAAAGATTACAAATCGGAAGCTTGCCTGCACTACTGGAGCGCGCATGGTAGGTGTCAGAAATGAACTCAGAGGAGTGAAAGAAGCTAGATGAATATGAAGCGCCCGCCAAAGAGCAGGATAGCTGAGAGGTTGGCGCGAAAAGCTGCCAAGCATCTCGGGAGAGCGGACGCGCTCTCTTTCTCACCTTTGACATTTGGACTGGCGAGGGGGAGGTAGTGAACGTGTACGTTGGGGAGACGGGTGCGTGTAAAGAAGTGGGGGAAGAAGAGTGGGAGTGCTTGTGTTTAAATAGAAGAGGAGAGTGGGTGCGTCAGGGGAAATGAACAAGTGTTGAGCAGGAGAGGGCGAAGAATCGGAAAATATTCTGGGAGTTTCTGTCAAGTAGAGTTGGACGAGGCAGGTAGAGTGAAGTTCCAGTAAATTTCGTAAAATGGGGACGAGGAAAGATTGATGACCATAAATATCCAAAAGAAGTTCTGCTCAAGGAAACAGGCAGGACTGAGTGGTGGGATGCAAAATATAAGCACATGATGAAATGCGTAAGGCGATACATGCACTGATGCGATGAGTGTGCCGTGGAGGAAGTGATGTACGAATATCTTTCCAAGGAGTATCATGAAATATTCATCAACCGTATTATATTTATTACAAGTAAAAAATCAAATTGGCTCGTATGGAAACTACGGCAGATTCATGTTTTCATAGATCCGTATGTTCGCATCGTGTCAAAACTTCAATGCCTCCTGAGCCCATCACAGCAAGTGCCACGGCCACGCAGTATAACATACCCATAAACCCATTCTTGGTAGTTGGTAGCACGCCGCACTGCTGGGGCTAGAGAGGAAGACGACAGCCGCCAACAAAATAGGCATCGCGCAATGACAGTTTCGACAAATGTATTTTCGGGAATTAGAGATGTAAGTTAGGCAGGCAACAGCTTGAACTTCTTGAAAAGTGATTGCTAAAGTAAGAGAATTGTGCTCATGAAGAGCGAATTAGAGGTGATTTCTTTAATGTAATTAATGTTTTTCATAAAGTCACCAATGTAGAAAACTGGAGTTTAATTGAAGGTCCAACAAGCGTGATGTTGGCAGATTAGCATTAATTAAATTATGTAATTAGGGCATCAGGATGAGCGGCGTTCTGTTCTTCAGTGTTATCATAGGGTACTCTGTGGTTCTTCCTAGATAGAATATCTTATTTTTACATGGTAATTTGGCATTCACGGTTCAGGTAAATCATGCGTCATCCTGCCGCCGGTCTTTTTTACCTTTTATTTGTATTCTTCCACATCATTTTGTTCCCACACACTTCGTAAGGCGTTTCTCTTAATGAAGTCACATGCAGCTTATATACTCCTGTTTCATTTACGCGCATCATTCTACCACTACACTCAATTCACGTGCTTACCATTAATAAAATTATTGAATCTTTCTGTTTGTCATCATTGTTCTCCTCTTGATCAAACTTATGCAGCGTAGGACTTTCACTCTACATATATCTTTTTTCTTGTTTTCTGTAAATCTGCTTTCAACATCATTTCTAATTTTTCCACCTTCCCGAATTTGAATCCCTTCAAGCGCTATGATAAAAAAAATGAGTAAAATGAAAAACTGTGCAAGTGGGAAAAGAAAAAAGAATACGTCTAAGATCAATTGAGGGAAAGGACTATCATAGTGAATACTTAGAAGAGAGAGAGAGAGAGAGAGAGAGAGAGACAGGTTGCTCACAGTCAAATGATGGAAAAAGTATATATTTGCTGTTAAGTTTGCGTAGAAATAATAACCCTTAAGAACTCCTATACCAATTTTTCGGTAATTTCCGAATCTAACGCTGTACCTACTTTTCGGGGCTTTGCGTCATCAACTAACTAAAAATTACGTCATAAACTAAGAATAACCAACCCATCGTAAACAAACCTCATGACTAGCCTTTGCAAATGTCTATTTTAATGTGTTCGAATTGACATTGTAGTTTAACGTTCAACAGATAGGTTCAGAGGCACAGGTCGAGATAGATTAATGGCAAAGATTAGATTACAAGTTCGTTCAAGCCTCCCTTACAACATTGAATGGGTTCCCTAGCGTGAACCAGAACGATTTTTGTATAAAATTAAATGAACAAGGAATCAATCTACAAGTGTGTTCCCACATAAAATTCCTTACGTGTAAAAACAGTGAGATTAACGGTAACTAAGAAAAACAAGACAGCACTGAACCGAAAAAAGATGGTCTTTAACAAATCAAAACAAAATTTTATTCTTTTACAACAAAAAAGGCCTGCCTAACTCTTAGCTCGGAATCTTACTTTTTCCCTCTGAAGAGCAAGAAAATGACTGAAGCAAACATTTTCCTTGACGCGTTAAACATCTGTATGCATCAACACCTGCTCTATAAAGCAATTCAAGTACAGTTTTTGACATATTTTTTTATATTAGGACAAGACTCCTCGGCCACAACAAAGGCGATCTCTAGAGCGTGAAGAGAAGGGACCACTTAGTATGAACTGTAGAAACCGAGGAATCTGTGCACAAGATGCTCACTGAGTCCAGCGAATGGAAAGAGCAAGCAAGGAAGGAAAGAATAATTTCACTCCTGGCAGCGCCAGTCCTCACAACACAGGATAGAAAAACTCAATTATCCTAAACCTACTGCCTATTAATGTTAGCTTCTAAGCTAGAGTGAATATTAGGAGTGGATCAAACGACGCTATTAATTATGTCTCAACAGAAGATTACTGAGCAGCATTGTGGGCGACCCAGAGCAAGTAACACTTAAGCCTACGTTCAATTCGTACAATAATTCCTAGTGCGGACTAGTCTCTTATTTTAGAGTACATGAATTTCTCTGCCACAGCACCTTGAGAACTCCACGTAAAACTCTCCTTCTAATTAACGCATGTTAGAAAATAGCTAGAGAAATACATTTTCCACGTATAATCTAGATATATGTATGAAAATAGATAAATAGTAAATCTAGCGCATGTATAACTTGGCGACAAATGATAACATTTTAGACTCATGAGATCAGTGTTGAACTCACTTCTATTTAACCACTTGCAAGCAACTAAATATTCATGATAAGGTAGAGTTACATTACGCATTGGAAGTAAAAAACGAATCAAAGAACTCATAATGTCATTTTCACATTTCAATGGACTACATGCACGCAACCCAATCTTCTCCCGATGGTGCTCCAGCTTCTTTTAACCTATTTTACTGCGCCCATCCGGCGATACGTCGTACAAAGCTGACATTCATTAGAGTTTGAGGTCTCCAGGACCAGTTCACATCACACGGTATACAACGAAGACTTTTCCACCTCTTGCCCACTACGCCTCGCTTTGTCTTCGTGAAATAGTGGGGTGTTCCCAACGCGTCTCCCCGTTGGGAAGAAAAAGTTGGCCGCAATTCCACACTCGAAACAGATGTACGAAATGAGCACAAGTCCGACAGGAGGAACCGTTATTGCAAGCTAGCATTATGATGTATTTTAAAAACTAATGTTTTAAATGGCACGTAGCACCTTGATTGAAATAAAATATTTTACCTGCGCCTTGGTCAGCTAAGAGGGCACGTTGAGACGCCTGTTCTGTGTTTCAGAGATCCATCTCCCAAGTGGAAATATTTGTTGTTAATGATAAGTGAACGTAATAACAGAATTTTCAAACAAGTATGATTTTAATATTGAATAAATTTATGAATCAAAACACACCAGAGACTACACTGCTCCAGGGTGACTCTCACACTAGAACATGTCGATACCAGCAAACGAATTTCAAAATTACCGAGAATTTATTTTGCTTCAATACAACTTCTTTTTTATTTAAATTAGAAAATGACGGTTAAAGCAGAATAATGAGTCATTTTAACGGAACGCTGATAATATTTAAAAAAAAACACACGATTAGACACAGAGACACAACACATGTATCACGCTCCCTTTCAAGAATGAATATTCCTTTACATTTAGTGCTTTTGAGCAGCATGCCTCTATAAATGAAATACATTATCCTTATTCCAATAAAATATGCGATCTGATCCCCTCGCTCATAGATCATAACCATGGAACAAAAGAGGCAATTCATTCATGAATGTAAAGCAAGCCAACAAATAATGTAAGCAGAAGCTAGGCTTAACGGAACCTACTAAGGCGACATAGGCAGAGAGCGCGTCAGGCAAGCCAATAAAACCTCGCCACCAACAGAACATCTCATTGACACGTTCGCTGCTGCTGGACGCCCATGTGCGTCCAACAGTCTCATGTTAAGGTTGTAAGTAGCGAGTTTAAAAAACGTTTTCACTGCTCGAACAAATCGTCTCTTTCCTGTGAAGTGTGAAAATGTAATAGCATGATGATATTTTACCTCGCTTGCTTAAATCTCTTCTAAAAAGATGTTGAAACAATTGAAATGCTGTTCATTCACACCGGTACGTAAATGAGCAATTTACCTAGTGGTACTCTCATGCCCCAATAGGCAGTCAACGTGTTAATGAACAGCTGACACAGTTAAAGAGGTTACGAAACTCGACCGCTCCCAATTCGTCGGCTGGAGAAGCATGCCGGAGACCGGAGATGCCCCAGCCAGAGCAAGCAGGCCGCCTTCAGAAGCCGTAGCGCAGCAGCACTGCACAGGCTTCACAGCGCCATCAATGCCATCACTCAAGTGGCGGCCTTTGTCAGTGTTGTCCAAACAAAAACTGGGAGAGCACATCCGAAGTACTGGTATTCACTTCCGAGGTCAAGCAAAAGAACATGAATACATAATGAAGCAAGGCATGAATAATGATAGTGTAGTACCTTAGTAATGAGCTTGCCGTTGTATCATGAAACTGATAATGAGCTAAATCTATGAGTCAAGGTCAATGTATAGTGAACGAAGTTTAACAGGTCTTTTTAATTCATGTACACCAGTAGGCATACACGTTTTGATGGCTCAACACTTTGCAACAGCACGAAAAGCGTTGAGCACAGTTGTACAAACGTAAAGGGTGCGCCAGAGAAATTTACTTATTCGAAAAACTCGCGAGCGGTGACTTGGGTGGGTAGAGGGGTGATGGGCGGCGTTACTGGAGGGAAAAGTTCCCAAGTTTGTTTCTCCTTCTAGTCAGTTGCCATCATGCTCACACACAGCACAAGGCTTAATGAATTTGTTGCGACAACATTTCTTCGATCGCCTCATCTCTCTCAGAGGCGATCTCCCATGGCCGGCTCACTCTCCAGATTTGGCTCCATGCAATTTCTTTTTGTGGGGTTATTTGAAATCGCTGGTTTATGTCGACCGACCACGAACAATGGCTCACCTCAAAAACAAATTTCGCGACGTCATTGCCAACACACCGATTGATATGCTGCAAAGAGTGGACACGCACTTCAAAAATCGACTTAATCAGTGTATGCGCAATGGGGGTCGCCATTTAGCCGATGTCATTTTCAAGATAGTATAAAAAATTGGGATATTCTTTCTCAAATAAAAAAAGAACTAAAACAATAGCTGCAGTACTTTTGTTTTTATCGACCTTTCAAACAAGTAAGTTTCCCTGGCGCACCCTTTACAACTGTACCCTGTAAAAATCCCACGAAAGAATAGCGAGTTTGGTATTTTCTAGTATTCACCTTCCCAGCAGTTACAAATAATGCTTGTCAGATTGCCATAAAAATAACCATGAAACAGATAAATCGAAATTTTACCCATGGAGTAATGCCCCAAGTGAGCCCATCATTATATAAAGGAAGAAATAAAAGTCAGAAGCAGCTACTGAATATAAATATCATTACAACACTCAGACGCAGTAAGACAGAGAGAGAACTCAATTGGAGAGAACTCATAATTGGAGAACTCAAGACTTCGAAACTTACAAATTGTCATAACAGAAAAAAAGTTTCGTACCCATCATTGACCAATCTATTTTACAATTGCATTTGACCTCACAATTACAATGGTTTTTCGCCTTGTAACTCAATAGGGAGTGATTGAAATGCTAGCTCATTGAGCAAGAGAGTCTCGCTGTCCCCTCCTTTACCCGCCTTCATTTTCGTTACATCACCATGGGGGCAGCTAGCTCCAGCAAAAGTACAGTTCAGACGCGTTGGACTGAGGAAGGAAGCATTGGTTGAACCTAAGACATTCTCGGCGTAAAATGCAGCGCACTGCCCTTCCGTCAGGGAGAGAGAACAGCGTGCTTTCCATTTCCACTAATTAACACTGGTTACCTTCACTTAGGTTTTAGCTATCTTCTCTGGGCTGGACGCCAGTGTCACTAGACACTAGACACAGTGTAGACATGCCGCACATAGCACCTGTCTGAGCGACGTGTTAATTTGCCACTCGATATCAACTCATTGTCAAATTTCCGGAGTAATTCTATTTTTTAAGGCTGTTCAACATAATCAAAAGCATTAGTTTGGTTCATTAGTTAGTTTAAGCCTCCCTATCCGCAACAAAGGCGATCCAAAGAGAGGAAGGAAGAAGGCACCATTTAGTATGGAGTTAAGGGAACGCGGAATTTATGCAGAAAGGGCATAGAAACAGTAAGACAAGAAAGAAGTTCATGAAACAACATCAAAGTTGAAGAAGAAAGTAGTAAGTGCTGAAAAAACAGGACAGCAGTGAAACGAAAAAAGATGGTTCTTAACATAACAAAAGCAATTTATTTCAACACAAAGAAGGCCTACCTAACTCTCAGCTCGGGCCCTCACATTGTCCCCCTGGGAGTGCTTATTCCCATAGATACAATCATACAATATTTGTATCCCCCCGAGGGGTAATAAAAAGCATTAGTTCCTGAGGTCTTGAAAAGTACCTCGCTCTCAGCGAGAGAATAAGCGCCACGAAATAACTTGAAAATCTATTGGACCATTTAAAAATAAATTTTAGGTTAGTTTCAGCCTGCCTAACCACAACAGATTAGATTAGATTATAGGTTAATTTAAGCTTCCCAAACCGCTAAAAAAAAAAGCGTATCGAAGAGAGGAAGGAGGAAGGCACCATTTAGTATGGATATTAGGGAATGCGGAATCTATGTAGAAGGGGCATAGAAACAGAAAGTTGGAAAGAAGTTTATGAAATAAGATAAAAGTTGAAGAAGAAAGTCGTAGGTACTGAAAAACAGGACAGCAGTGAACCGAAAACGGTGGTCCTTAAGGGGATCTACTACCCTGTTTTTTACCTAATTTACCGAATTTTTCAAATTTCACTGTTCACGTTTCTATTGCATCTAGAGAAACGGAAATGAATGCAGAAATGTAAAATTGAATTCTGAACACATTTTCTCCTACAAATATTTTCGATTTTTGCAATAGAAAAAAGTTATTGTGCGAACATAAGAAAAATATTTATACTTACGCAAAACTTTTCCCACTCAACAATTTTTACGTAGAAGCGCGATTGTGGTCTCATTCGACGCGTAAGGACTGTAGAAACCTCGTAAAGAAGGAATTTTTTGAATTTCAAACTAAAAAAAAGTTATTGTTTCTATGTCCAACAATTGCGATTTTCTATTGCGAAAATCAGAAATTTTCGCAAAGGCAAATGCGTTCAGAAATCAATTTTACAGATTTGTATTCATTTTCGTTCACCTAGTTGTAATATAAATGTGTAAGCTGAGAATAGAGAAAGAATCTAGGATTAACCTGGGGAAGAAATTTTTGGACAAATGTAGCAATAATTTTTCCTCTAACCCGAAATTCAAAAAAATCCTTCGTTACGAGGTTTTTACAGTCCTTCCGCGTCGAATGAGACCACAATCGCGCTTCTACGTAAAAAATTGTAGAATGAGAAAAGTTTTGCTCAGATTAGATTAGATTATTAGTTAGTTTAAGCCTCCCTATCCGCTACAAAGGCGATCCAAAGAGAGGAAGGAAAAAGGCACCATTTAGTATGGAGTTAAAGGAACGTGGAATCTATGCAGAAAGGGCATAGAAACAGTAAGATGAGA
>JACJUY010000096.1:334044-365027 GCA_014220935.1 Platorchestia sp. MABIK | reverse complement strand
AAAAAAAAAAAAAAAAAAAAAAAAAAAGGGGGTGTTGCGGAAGAGAGCCCATTGCCCACAATTTTTAAGTTACAGAACTGGATAAAGGTTTTATTGGTAGCTAATTGTCTTGTCTTGAGATCCGGTGGTTAGGTTTTTCGATAATTTGATTTTTTGAATTATGAGAAATTTTTTCCCAAAAATTGACCACTTTTTCATTTTTTTCCAATTGTTCTGCTTATAATTTTCCACATGATTTGAAATTCAAAAATCTGTACCACTGCCTCTCTAGGATATTTCAATCCCCATCGATTGATATGTTTGCCATTCCTGTCCCTTCAAAACTGTGGGAGAAGGGCCTCTTCAAAGATCAAAAAGTCAAGTTTTCAGGAGAGCCATTTTTCTAAAATTTTGATAATTTTTTTGTTTTATTTCTGAATGAATCATTTTTTTTTTTAAATTTTACTTCTGAAATAGATCTTTCTAAGCTCTATTAATTGAAGTATTTGAAATTCTTGCAACTTGAAAATCGTGGGAGGTACAGGTTTTCTCTGAGAGCCATTTATAGTCCATGGCACTGGATCCCCGGCTCTTAAAAGCCTATTATTTGTTCAAGACGTGGGCATCATCGTGCGCCACACGACTCATTGTTGTCCAGTTCAGACAGGAAAAGGCAATCAAATCATACGAAACAAGAACAAAAAAACATGATAAGTACTTACCTGTTGCTTAGAATGCTCCAGGCGCGTAGGACGTCCCAGGTGCATCGCCACCGCGAGTTCTTGATCGTTTCCTCTTTCTTTTTGGTGGGATGTTCTTGTCTTGGGACTCTAATCCTATCTGCATCACACTGAAAGCAAGACCAAAGCTGGGAAGCAAGGTAGCTTCATGGAACCCAAAGTTTTGTTTGAGCACAGTGGCTCTTGCCACAAACATCACACGGTTGAGCGATGCATTCTTAGCCTTGCTGCATTTTAGCCAAAGCTTAGAGTGCAGGCTTTCATTAGGGTTTTGGGTTCGCTGCTTCATACATCACGTCAGGAGTTCGGTAGATGTCAGGTCCATATATATATATATCGGATGTCGTGGAGGAAGGGAGCCGGGATCTTAGATAGATACAATTTCTTCGAAGCGTGCGAAGTGGGTTTCTCATGAGCGAACTGAGCTCGCTGCACCCAGCATCAAGAATCTGCTCCAGCAGGGCAGAATTGGTGCTTTGGCCAGTCGTCTGTGCTGCTGGAGTGGAAGTACGTTGACAGAATTGAATTTCTAACCGTGTCAACCTCAGTACCTGGGTCATGTTTCCTGATGTTTTGCCCATAACTCTTGGTGAGAGCATTGATGGAAACATCAGTCAGCATGCCAGCACCACCAAGAGCACTCCTGAAGATGGTCTTTCCTGTCTTTGTCACGGTGGCTAGGCTACCTTCTTAGACTCTTTGAGGCGCCTGAGCCGAGTCCCCAGCCTCTTCGCTACGTGGTTCACGCACTCTTGCTTCATTACCGGTTCTCCGTAGGGGTTCGACTCCACCACAGCCTTGAAAGCCGACGAGTCACCGTCACTCAGGAAAATCACGTAGCAAAGTCCCTAAAAGAGAATGCATCTCATTACTAATTTATATATAATAGAATATGAAAAATGAATGAATATATTGAATAGAAATAAAATTTAAATCCAACAATAATTATCACCATCGTCGAATATTTCTAAATGTATCTGCAAGAGTGCATAAATATAAGACTCACCAGTTCCTCCGAACGATTCCATATCCTGACCGCGCCTTCTTTCTCCATCGCCCCTGACTTCCCTTTGAAGTTCTGCTTGCATTGAGGGTGGTGGCCCACCTTCTATTCCTCGAAATGCTCCTCAGAGAGAGCCGCCTTTTTCTTTGTACACATCTCACACTGGTTCGAAAGAACTTCAAAGTCGAGTACGAAGCCCGTGTTACACTCGATGACGAAACACACGCGATGTGAGAATTATGGCCTCTTGTCATCCAACTACCGTTGAAGCTAACAGCAATATTGAGAAGTCCTTCCCCGCTGTAACCCTCATGAAGTTGGTGATAATTCTTCACGGCAGTCATTGCGTTCAGTTGTAGTTTTCGGTAGTGGTGCCCCATCTGTTCGTACAGGAACGACGCGTGTCTATAGTAGGAGTCTTTCGTGAAACCAGGCAATGAGAGGTTTGTTGTCAAACGCCTCATGCCTGAAAAACCATCATTGTTCAGTATAGTGGTGTGAACAATTGACAAGTTCTGTAATTTGTAATTTGAAAGGGGATTGTCGATTATCATGAGTTCTCGCTACTCGCGCATCAAATAATATCTCCTCGCTACATCCGCATTTCCGTGTCACTCTTGGGACTACATGTATCACAGCCGACACAACCATAAAACGCTCAGAACACTCGGAGCACACAGGGTCAGCATTTGACAGTTGTTGCAACAAGTCGAGGGGGATGATGCACTCACAAACAGCTGTTGCAGGAGCAACAGCAGCTGCACCCGGCTCAGATACGTCCAAAGCAGCAGTTACCAAGTTCTTGCGGGCATCCAGTGAAGATAACATAGGAGGAATAAAGTCTTCATGCTCCTCTCGAGGAGCAGCACGCCTATTAGGCAAGTTCTTACGAACCTGAGCGTATCTAGGCCTTCTTGAGGGCATTTTTAAACAATTTCACAGCAAGAGTTGCAATGGCACTATTCACAGTCAATGGTCGCAGTACACTAAGGTGGTTACACTTTGCACTGTGGACGGCCTGACAAAACAAAACAGAGCCAAAGCCAAGCAAGACGAACGAAGAAGATGGAAAAGTTACGTGATCTTTTCCAGCCTAATATTGTTCGCACTCTGTTGATGACATGACAGGGTGATAAACCAAAACATAACGTAAAAAATCACACAAAATATTTTGAATCAACTTGATTACAATGCGTTTACTGGGTTAGAATGTGTTCGTTTTTATAGGAAAGCAATCGCAGAACGCCAAGGTGACACACAGCAGCGTCAACGTAAGTTAGGATAAAACAAGAGCAAGAAAAACTGTGCCCGCCTACAGCCGAGCAACTTGGCTCTAGCAGTCGCCGATTCATTAGTCGCCAGTCATTCTTCCTTTGGCTCTCGTACGAAAACTATTAAACTTACACACGAACCAATGATATCGTTAGATCCGCAAAGAAATTCTCTGTAAGAAGGGATGAAAAACGGAAAAATGATACATGAGCAAATTTACACCCAGACCGTCCCCTTAACTATTTGAATCAGAAGTCATCGTTATTTTTCCAAGTCATCATTTCTATATTAAATAACTAATTTGGAAGCCTGTTTATTTAATCCCTTGCAATTATTTAGCCATTAGTAATCAGAAAGATTTGACATCAGAAAATATTAATGACAGTAACATCAGAAATATACTGGAAAATATGTCAGCGGGAATAAATGACTAATGAATACGATAAAAGTACTAACAGCGAAGAAGAATCATTATAATGCTCCATCTCCTGCATCTAGGAAAGTATGTGTCAACACCTTATTAGTGGATCAACTGGAAGCATTTTTTGTTTTTTCAGTATTGTATTGTGAGACCAGGTGTTGTTGCTGCGTCAGCCATTGAGTTTCATTTGAGGCGAGTGCAGCAGCAATCTTATATACTTCTCCTGCAGTTGGTATCGGTGATACACGGAGAAGTGGGAACTTTTTATTGATCAAATTTATATTGAGATATATTACAATTACTGAACACAAATAGACTAGAATTGAGATTTGAGGGGTAACTAAGGTAAGGCACTATAAGTACCCTCCCCCTAGAGAGAAAGTAGTTCGAACGATACTATTCAGTGTGTTCAGATGGTTAGGTAGTTGCAGTTGGGGCCTGGCATTTAGGTTGAGCAATGAGGTGCAATGCTGTAGAGCGTTGAGGCCGAGAGATGCGATGAGGCCAAGCGATGCGATGAGGCCAAGCGATGCGATGAGGCCTTGCTGTAGGCGTTTTGGCGGCTTGGTTGTGCATTTTTGCGCTTGGTAAAAGTACTTGTAATAGCAGAAACACATAGCGGAAATTGTGATTTTATGCTGCTTAGGTTGAAGTTAGAGAGCAGCGATTGGTGCTGCTGAGTGACCAGTTGTTAGGGGCAGGTTTTGTAGAAACATTGACCCGATGGTGAAACCGCTGGAGAGCTGCCAGGATCACCAGTTGTAAGAGGCAGGCATTGTTGAAGCCTAGGCCCGATGATGAACCCGCTGAAGAGCTGCTGCGGCCACCAGTTGTAAGGAGCAAGCGATTTTGAAGCCTCGGCCTGTCGGAGAAATTGCTGGAGACTGCTGACAGTGCTGGGCCTCTGGGTTTTGGAGCGGCTGGGGTCACCACTTGTAAGGTGGCGATTCGTCTGGGGTCACCATTTGTAAGGCTAGGTGTTGCTGCTTTGGCTGTTGAGTTCCGTTTTAGGCAAGTGAAGCAGCGGCCTTACTTATATACTTCTCCTACAGTTGGTATTGGTGATACGCGGAAGAGAAGTGGGTACTTTTTATTGATTAAATTTACATTGAGATATATCACAATTACTGAGCACAAATAGACCAGAATTGAGATTTGAGGGGTAACTAAGGTAAGGCACTACCCAGTATATTACCAACCACAAGGAATTACTGGTCAAAATGCTATGATGTAGAACCATTTCCAGAAACTCATCATATATTTCTGTAATTATGAAGAACAGAAAGATGATAAATCTGATGAAAGGATGTAAAACTTCTGTTCTCATGCAAATGATAAAGGGAATTCTTTGAG
This sequence comes from Platorchestia sp. MABIK, assembly GCA_014220935.1. NCBI lineage: Eukaryota > Metazoa > Arthropoda > Malacostraca > Amphipoda > Talitridae > Platorchestia > Platorchestia sp. MABIK. The sequence continues at coordinate 360,259 of JACJUY010000096.1, read as the reverse complement.
AAATTTGAGATTGTTGAAAAAAATTTTTGTTGATGAATGGGTTACCAATTACTATGGACAAAATATACTGAGACAGTTATAAAAGGAATGTCAATAAGATTTGTTTATAAGTTTTGGACTTTGTGGTAAGTGTTAGAATGTTGGTACAACTTTGATTTGTAATATGGCAAGAGTCCGTAGGGTGGGCCTCATGATGATCTCTTACTTGGGAGCAGGATTGTACTTCAAATGCAGGAAATTGTAGCAGATCCTTGCTCATACTTGTGTTCTTTGATAATTTATTCATGTGCCTTCATCTGCTAGTATACCTCATGAATAAAGGATATGAAGCAACTGGAACCACTAAAAAAAAAATTGAAAAAATGTCCTGTGAAAGAATCAAACCATGAAAAATGATCTACAAGAATTTTATGGTTACAGATTTGACTGCAACATCGAGATTTTTATTTTCTGCTGGCTGAACAATAAATGTTACAATTGGTACCAACTATGAGACAGTTGAACCAATTACCAACATGCCATGCTGAAAAATAGGAGTAAGCCAAAAGGAGTGTCATCCTATCTCACATAATAAGAACCTACAACAATTGTATGGGAAGCATTGACAAACATGACTGGCTTATCAAAATAGGTCTCATCTGTAAGAGGGAAAAAAATGGTACTGGCTGTCGTTCATCTTGCTACTTGACTGTAGTAAATGCCCTGACCATACACACACAGATTAATTTAGGATAAAAACTGTGAAATAAAATCATTGCTTGACTTTAAAAGATATATATTTGTTGCATACCTGAAAGGATCTGCAAAAAAAAAACAAAGCAAAAATAAGCTTGGCAGCATCATCCAGGCAAATAAATGTCAGGTTTGACCTGAAATGTCATGCAATTGCTAAGTGGGATGAGTAAAGCAGTAGTTAAGTGAGTCTTGCAATAGTAAGCCACCAACTCATTGTCAAAAATTTGATGTAACCCTTGGCATAGCTGCTTTACTCCTATCCTTGAACCCCTAAGGGGAATCAACTATTGTATCTATGGGAATTAGTACTCCCAGGGAAAAATATGTGAGGGCCTAAGCTGAGAGTGTGGTAGGCCTTTTTGTTTCAATAAGATATTTTTTGTTATGTTAAGGACCACTTTTTTTAATTTACTTAATGCTGTCCTGTTTTTCAGCACCTACTATCTTCAACTTTTATCTTACTTCATACACTTGTTTCTTAACTTACTGTTTCTGTGTCCCTTCTGCATAAATTTCTTTGTCTCCACACTAAATTGTCTTCCTCCTTCCTCTCTTTGGAATTTTTTTTTAGCAGTTAGGGAGGCTTAAGAAGATGGTTTGGGTAAAATTTTGGATAATGGTAGATTTTTGGTTTATAAACTCATCTTATAGAGAATATTCTTGTGAATCTAGCAATATAATTGGCTCTCAAAAATGTGCATTAGTTTGTCTCCTAGATGGGGTCAAAGATGTGCACAAGCGTGACCTTGGTACGCTCCATTGGATGGGTGACCTCCCACTTCCCTCCTTATTATGAGTAAGTTTTGAGCATTCCTCTGCGGAATAGCAAGAGAGTTCATTCATGGCCTTACTTGAAATTCTTTTGTACTCAAATTGAACATTCTAACTTTCTGACAAATTATGATGATGTAACAGTGTTTGTTTTGAATCCGGTTGCTCTGAGTCATCAGCTAATTAGCTTGTTGTGTAACATTTAATTAGCTCCCACAGTTTTGAAGGTACAGGAATGGCAAATATGTCAATCAAAAGGGCTTAAAAATAGCTTCAAAGCAATAGAGTTGATTTAAAACAAAAATTAGTTTGAAAATGAAAAAAGAATTTAAAAAACTGCTGATCTGAAACTTGCATTTATTTTCTTTTGAGATGGATTCTTTAAAAACAATAGTCGCATCATTTTACACCTATGGTAAAAATTTAAAAAATTCCTTCGAGAACTGACAGACCTTTTTGACCAGAACCGTTTCCTTAAACTGACATCTGATCTAACCCTCTCCATAAATGATAAATTTTAAATGAATGCGTAACCTCTTGATTAGATGGGTATGGTATTGGTATAGGCCCTTGGTATGGTATTGTTATAGAGCCAGTTGTGGTATATATATCACATGTGCCCTGTGTCATTTATTGGGCATTACATATTTGTTTCTAAGTGAAATAAATTACTTGCATCTAATTTCTTTAATTTTTAATCAGTAAGTGAAGTTTCAAATCAGGAAAATCTGCACTCTGGTGTAGCACTAGCATGTACATTGTGCGCCGTGCTACAACCGCCTTGCGTAAGCCACATGGAAGGTATAGTTAGGGGCTGCACAACCGTTTAGGTCAGTTGCTTCAGGACCGTTGTGTGGTGAACTTCACTACAGGCAGGTCAATAAAGCTATCTACGTGCCCAGTATACTTGTAAGTTCCTGTAACATGTTTGTGAGTCCGCTGCCATTTTAGTTTTCTTATAGGTTAAGATACCTCTGTTTGTTGAGGGGTCTGACAAGTCGGTGAGAGGTTGACAATTTTGTGTAGCGAGATGGTTCTCACAAGATGAGTCCTTGAGTTTATACTTATTACTTAGAATTATACTTATTCATATTTAAACTTGCCCTTCTAAATGATACCTGAATGTCTAGGGCTAGCTATCCAAGTCTGAACAGTTTACCTATGCCTGGCCAGCATCCTGACTATTTTGGCCTCTTAGGAGCCAGGCAGTAATCTGACTAAATTTTGTAACACCCTGAGTGTTAATGGGTTAAATGTTTCTGGAAGTTTTCCTTCCATATTCAAAGTAACTAAATCTTGTTATTGAAGCTAAAATGCAAAACTTCAATATCCTCGTGCATGTTTGGTGAAATCAGTAGAAATTAAGGTATAAATAGGGGCTAAACTTTGAAATTTCTACAGGATTACATGAGGCAAAAAAATTTCAAATGTTATATGTTACGAATTATATATGTTATATGTTTCAAATGTTATATGTTATATGCTGTTTCAAATATGTTACGAACCATTCTTTTTCCATTCTTTTTCCGAACTATTCTTTTTCCGAACTATTCTTTTTCCGAACTATTCTTTTTCCGAACTATTCTTTTTCCGAACTATTCTTTTTCCGAACTATTCTTTTTCCGAACTATTCTTTTTCCGAACTATTCTTTTTCCGAACTATTCATTTTCCGAAAATGTATCGCTAAAATTATCTACAAATTAATAGCTAAACAAATTTTTCTCTTTAAAAACTATTGTAAGTCGTTGGGTTGTGGCATTTACTAAGATCCTTTTGTGGAAAAATGTGTCACTTAATAAAACTTTCCACGTTGTGTGCTTGTGAGTGTGTGGTGTTGTGTATTTGGTCCCATGAGCTGTGTGTTATTTCAAGCGGTGAGAAGGCTGGCAGTCTAAGGGCCCATAAAACACGAGGGCAAAGGTTGAATTAGGGTGCTTGAGACCCTTGCTGTGTGTTTGGATCAGCGATAAGCGATAAGCGGAGCTCGCACCATGAAGCATAAACTTCTACAAGAAATACACCGAGAAAATAAAGGTGCCAAATGCTAAAGGCTCCAAAAAAAAAGGGGATTTTAGACTTTGAACACTTGAGGGGAGGGAAATTTGAGCACCAGGGTATCCAATGGGGACTGCTATGCTGGGGAATAAAGAAAGAGCTAACCGAACACCTCTAACACTCTTAATATGTGATTGGTTCCTTTATCGAGGGTGTTGGAAAAGAACAGACCCACAAGGAAAATCTTGCGCGTGAGGGAAGGCAGTTCTACCGATGAGTTTGTGACGCAAAGTACAAGAAAAGTGCAGGTGTATTTGCGTTGATTTATGTGCAGAAGTCAAAATGAGAGGAGTGGCTAAATTGAGAACAAAAATTGGACGCTCAAATTCAATCGGTAGTCAACATCTTTTCTCGTTCTCATTTTCAAAGAAGACTTTCAAATGAGAAAAATCCAGAAGCACACGGCAAAAAAAAAGAGGCAAAATTTATCCGCACAAATTACTCCTGTGGGAAGGAGTGAGTGACGAAATCATTATTACTAGGAAATTGTTCAAAGACTTGGTTGCCAAAAATTAATGTTGCAAATATATGAATATATTCTTCAACAAAAAAAATGCTAATTTGATCCAGCTGTGAAACGAATTGAGTAGAGCAAAAATTTTGAAGATTACTGATGGTGGGAATAATGAAGAAAAGAAGTAGTGAGGTCACCAGTTCAAGTCAACGTAGCACGTCATCGCTCAGAAATGCCTATTCACCATATAAACTGCAGTCTTATTGAAATGAACTGAATCTTGTCAATACAGAACACGCTCTTGCAATTCGGTGGCTGGAGAATGCCGCGGGGTGCTTGCTGATGTGTGATTGTGTTTATCGATAGTTTATCAAAATTTGGAATAGCTGTTTTCTTGATTTTTATTTCCATTATTAAGGATTTTCATGGTATAGAATATTGTGAAATGAAAAAGTTTTAAAATAAAACCCTTTGTATGCAAATTCAACTAATTATATACTCCCTTACCTGCATACAAAGGCATAGTTTTTTATCTTAACTCAACATCTTTTCTGAAGTTTGTTTTTCAAACCAGAAAATCCTCTAACCTAATTTTAAATTTGAGCCTAAGAAGAGTTTAAGCCTGCCTATGACTAGCTTAGTTGAAATTGTATGTAAACATTTGATATTGTGAAAAGATGTACACATGAAAAAAATTGTTCTAAACGTATCATACAGACGAGAGAAAACAGAAGCATACAGATAAACAAAGGCACGGAGAAACATAAGTGCGCAACTGAGATCGTTTATTGTACATTATTACCTTCTCCTATGCTTTCTCCCGATTTGTCATTGATGTTTGTGGGTGAGCTTGTTTTGTAACAATAGCCCAAGTCACTGCCTGATGGGGTATTTATGGGTTTTGACTCTCAAAGTTGTTTTTTGCTGTCCCTAAGCCCTTTAAAATTATGAGAAAGGCTTTTCTCATGATTTCAGTGAAGACAGTTATTCTAAATTTTACCTTAATTGATCTTTAGCCAAATCAAAAGAAATCTTGTTTTGAAGTATATTTATACAGTCGTACCTCGGTACTCGACCATAATCCGTTCTGAGGTGGTGGTCGAGCACCGATTTGTTTGAACACCGAAACCTAGAAACCTAAAGGCTAGAGCAACACCAAAAAGTTTAAATCTGGGAAGAAATACTCGAACAAACTGCGTACGTCTTACTCCGCTGGCAGTTCGAGTCAAACTGACGCTTACCCGTTGGCCAAGAAGAGCCGAGGAGCGTGTTCGGGTTGACTCGGCTAGTTGAGTACCAAAAATCTGTTCGAGGTCCGATGCATTTTCTACTCGAATTTTTTGGTTGAGCAACGATTTGGTTGAGTATAGAGGCCCCTCAGGGGGATACAACTATTGTATCTATGGGAATTAGCGCTCCCAGGAGGACTGTGTGAGGGCCCGAGCTAAGGGTTAGGTAGGCTTCCTTTTTGTTGAAATAACATAGGTTTTTGTTCTGTTACGGACCATCTTTTTTCGGTTCACTGCTGTCCTGTTTTTTCAACACCTACTACTTTCTTCGTCAACTTTGATCTTGTTTCATAAACTTCTTTCTCATCTTACTGTTTCTATGCCTTTTCTGCATAGATTCCACGCTCCCTAAACTCCATACTAAATGGTGCCTTCCTCCTTCCTCTCTTTGGATTGCCTTTGTAGCGGATAGGGAGGCTTAAACTAACTAATAATCTAATCTGAGTATAGAAGCGGTCGAGTACCGAGGTACGACTGTATATATACTCTAAATATATCCTCTATATATATATATCCTATAAATAAATATATACCTAATCATGCATAATATTTCTGTGCTACATATAGCATACCTATTATCTCAGGCTGCAGAATATATATTAAGCATCCCAGCTACACCAATTATGCACCTTAACTTCCTCCTGCTCCTACCAATGCAGTTTTTCAATTTTATACTTGAAGAGAGTAAAGAATGTTGAAATCTGCAATGAAGATGCTGCAAATGGTGGAAGCATTTTGAAAAGTATTGAATCTATGGGAAAAAGCACATCCAGGGAGAAAATGTCAAGTCTTAAGATAGTTAGCTTGTTGCAATAGAATAAATTTTTGGTTTATTTGTAGATAAGCTTTTTTCAGCCTATTTCTATCCTTTCTAGGGCCTATTACTGCACTTCCTTGTTCAAATTTTGTCAAATTTTTTCTATCATGTACTTAATTTGTTTTGGGACCTACGTTGTATGTTGAAGTAATTTGTGTGTTGGATCAATTATTTCTCTAGGAATACATGTAAAACTATTCAATTTGTTCCATTGCCCAAAAACCTACCTTTCGTTTACTTTAAAATCATTGAGATCATAGACATGTTGTGGCAAGATTGCTCACACGCACCCAACGTTCATGGTTTTATATAATTTCTTGCATTTATCCAAATGAAAGCATTCTTTTTTTTACCACTTGCACCAGCTTTCTTGGGACCCATAATGATGGAATAATGAAAAAATGAAAAAAATAACCCAAATTATCATTAAGTAAGAACTGATCACCAGAGATTTTAACGGAGTGAAGCAACAACTGTGAACTGACCTCTCAGTCAAGTCATGGGCTCAACCATTGAACTCTGGCATTGTATGTTGGGTTTTCCATTGGCTGTAGTATAGCCAATTGTTTGATTGAATTTATGTCGTGTGTTGAAACATTTGTACATTAAAGCAATCATATGTCTAGGCTTGAATGTATTGGTTCTGTGCACAGGGCATGAAGCCATACCTTGCTTTCTCATTTGCTAAATTCCATACAAATGGCAGCTTTTTCCTTTCATTATAACACCACTACTGTTGGTTAGGAGGCTTGAACGAACTTACGATCAAATTTTTTATACCATTAATAATTGATATTTAGGTACAAATTTTAAATATTTCCTCAACAAATTTAATTAGTTAAAAATATCAGAGGTTGAGCTTAAGAACACAACCAAATAATGTATAGTAGATATTCTTGGTCTGTAAGTTGAATAACTGCATTGTAAAGTTTTTGTATCTTGACTTTATGTATACATGTTTATAACACACATACTATATGAAAAAAGTTAGATGTTTTTTTATTTTGTTGAATGAAAAATGGAAATTAGTTTTTTGTACTTATGCCTGTTTTTAGTTACTGCTAATGCAGGTTCAAAAAGTAAAATAAAATTTTGTAAGGTTTTACCAAGTAAGTATTTCACAGTTGAAATGACTGCATGCTTCTTCTATGTACATATTTCTTTTCATACATTTATTGTAAGACATAGTACTAAGGGCTATGTTTCTTTTTTGAGTTTTCTAGAAAAATGCACCTTGTTCCCCATTAGGAGAGTAACAGTAACTAATTTTCTCATTTTTTTCAGGTTTTCTTCATTAGAAGCTGCAATTATCCATGATTTAGCAAGATGTATTTGCTTGTCAAATCATACCAGCTGTTATTTTCTGTTTGGATATTTTTTGTAGGCATTGACCCCAGATTACATGGTAAGTAAGATTTTTTCAAGATTCCATGTAAAATATAATCTTTGTTTTAATTATTTTTAGATAAAATAGTTTGAATACAGTAGTAGTTTCAAAATTTGTATGCCTAGAATGCTGAATTAATGTGAAATTTGAATAACTTTGAAAATTAACGTGACCTATGGTTCTGTCAACATTTTTGTACTTTTATCATTTCAGTTTGGGTATTGACTATGAACACTGCATAATAACTTCAGAGTGCAATTTACAGGATCTATGTTATGTTGAGAGGAAGAAGATGTTTAAATTTATTGTTCAAGCTTTGATTTGCACTTGTCTTCAGTAAATATTAAGTAAAATATCAATACTCTCATGATGCATTTTGATGCACTTTATTTAATTTTACACTGAATATTTTTTGGCATGTTTGTTGATGAATAACTTGGCACTTGAGATTATTGCTGACCTTCTTTTGATTTATATCTTATTATTATCAACTAATAATGTGGAATGTAGACTTTCTATAATTTAGATTAATCAAAATGTAAATTTTGTGAATTCTACCTAGGATTTTAGAACCAGCAAAACTATATAGCTGAGGTTAATTTATACTTTGTTGAAAACTTGTTCAAGCAAATCAGATGAGAGGATGTTGAAATGATAATTCCCAATATTCTTAATCAAGTGCATAATGATCTCTTGTGTAATGTTATTTTCTGGAGGCCATAAGACCTTGAAGTTTGACCAAAGGTAGTTTGATTTTCTTTGCTTTTTTGAATTCTTCTGGTGTAATTTTCATTTCAGAAGCTACCAAGTTCTTATTTTGATTTTTATATTGGTGACCAGATTTGTGATGTTTCACATTTTTTTCATCTTTTATTCACCTCCAAACTGAGGTGAATCCTTTTTTTGCTACCTGCAGTTTTTAAAAGTTACTGTTTTAATATATCACCTCATTTTAAAATGAAAACAAAGATATAATCATGAGTCAAGTTAATGCCTACAAAGGTTAAAAAACAACAAATGGTTCCTTTCAAGGGTGAGGGTCATGAATACATTTCTGGAATAATATAGTGATTGACAAAGTGACAAAATGCAACAAAGTTATAGCTGATATTTTTACTTGGCCTCTAGTAATTTGATTTACATTATTCACCTTTATTTATTTTGATAGAATGTCAATTGTACATTAATGTCATACAATAATAGAATGCTGTATTTATGTGTTCTTTCTTCATACAGCAAAAAATGCACCTGCAGTGTTTAAACGATCAATAATAGCTTTTTTGATTGGATTTACCTGTAGGGTTTGGCTTTAGCCAGGACCTCAGTGTTTAGCTATCTGTTAGGTTTAAACAAGTTCAGAACTCAGTGTGCTAGTCATGATGATCCATGCTAGTTATGTTTTGCCAAGTTAGTAAAGTTTAATGCTTAATTTCTGGATAAAAGTTTGTAAGAGGAATAAATATTCTCACATAAGTGCTGAAATTATTTTCTCAGTGCATATGCTCAATTAATGATACGATTATTACTTCCTGGATAAGATGGTGATACGAAGATTCCTTTCATCTTCAAAACACAAAATTTATGAACACTTTTTGCATCCATATGAAAAAAAAATATTTATAGTAGAGGGAAAAGTGCATCTAGGATAAAGAATAATCTGTTCAATTATTTTCTATCAAGATCTTCAACTTGTGCACGATGGTTGAACTATACTATACACCTCTCATATGTGTGTGTTGCAGGAGTGCTGGGGGCTGGAGACCCCAATGAAGTTCAGAGATACTTGGAGCTGGGCGTCCAGATGCTGGCAAGGGGACAGCTGCACGACGCCTTGGCCCAGTTCCATGCTGCCATTGATGGTGACCCCAACAACTACCTCAGTTATTACAGGAGGTTTGTCCTTTCTCTTTTCTAGAGTTTTTAACTCAGATAGTTCTGTATAATGATTGACTGTTATTTAGTACAGTGGAGTTTAGGTTATTAATTCATTGTTAGGTAAGATTACTGTAAGCATTTTAAACTTTTTATTCTCAGTATGTATGTGTGTATGTCATCAGTATTTCATTGTCAGTTTAACATTTCTCACTAGTTATGGACCATGTGGCATATTTGACTAATGGCTAAGTGTAAGGGCCAGTGTAATTATACCCTGCTCCTTTCGATCAAACTATATATTACAAAAGGCATAATGGTGTTGACTTGAATGTCATGTTGATATTAAAAGTTTGAGCTCCCAACTAGCCATTCTTATGTCACCACTACCTTGCTACTCCTGTCATACTTCTCGAAGTAATTTTTGGGTTGAAACTCAACAACAATGTGTCACCTCATTGCAATTTCCATGAAGTTGGTTGAGAGATGCCAAGTGACTGTGTGGGGTAAGCTCCTGTGAGTAGAGTATTCATTTCTATCAAAAATCATTCAGTGTAGAGATATCAACAAAAGATTTTGAAAGATTCATTAACCAAAAAGAAGAACATGCCCCAGTATTCAACAGTTAACAATGTCAGCATTATAGGCCAAATAAGCAACAAAGCTTCTATGACAACCTTATTAAACAGTGGAAAAGTTCTCAAGTAATGTGAACAATAATTCAGTATGCTATTGTAACTATCGTAGAATTAATTAAGCATATAAGACGGTACATCAATGTCAGGCTGAAGAAGGTAGTTTGACTATTAGGTCAATATATTTCTTTAAAAACATTCTATATACTATGTGTAAATATACTCATACACTTATACAAATACAACATACACACTTTCATTAGCATATATACCCATGTTTATTGCTCTATGATTACAAAACATCCTATAACATTATTCAAGATGGGGATGAACATTATTAGGGTTAGTATTTCGGAATTTGACACTTGCAAAAAAAAACTTTTGAGATGCGAGTTTTTAGTAACATAGGATGATTAGTTAATTTTTGTTTCTTGTCAAGTAATTGTGGTAGTCAGTTTGAGCATTAATCTGCTTTTTAAATTTTGACATCTTGTTAATTTGCTATCATTTTTTATCACACTAAATTTCATAGAGAAAATCTCTGGTAACTTGCTTTTCAGGAATAGATTTAGCTTTTACCATGGTGTCTCAACTTTAATTCTCTATGAAAGATTAAGCCATTAATATGTATACCATGAGGTGTTTTTATGTTTATTAGGGGCTAGTGATGAATTGCAACTATTTTCAAAGATTTCAAATGCATTTTGGAATTCCAAATAAATGTGTAATGGATCATTCAAGTCCCTAGTTACTGTAAAATGAGTGTGGATGTTTTTGTTTTGAAACATGAAGGTGACCTATGTTCAAGTTACAGAATTATATCATTGACAGCATCTTGATGTATTTCTGAAGCATTTATTGTTTGAGTAATACTGAAATGAACATTTTATATTGAAATACTGACTGTTTGAAATTTTAAATTGTACAGTCAATGATGTATTATATGATACTCGGCTGTTGTTTTGTACATTGAATTCTTGCAAGTAATTGGGCCGAAAAACATATGTTACTGCCTTCACACTTGTTCTGACTGATATTTGCTTTAGCCAAAGTAATAACAGTGATACATGTTGTAGTGATGTACCGATGTATCGGTGTATCGGCAGTATCGGTCATTTTTACTGGTATCGGAATCAGTGTCGGTTAAATTCGGCCGATACTTCACCGATATTTTCCAATAATACGTATTTTATCATGAAAATGAAAGTCATAAATCGTGAAAGTAAAAGTATCTAACCTAATAATACCCGTTATGTGTTTATTTATACATTTGTTTGGTGTCCGCTTCTTAAGAAACATGGGATGTCTGAGTGTGCGGTATCATGGATACCGAACATCTCAGTGTAACATTAAAAGATGGCACTTACATGCATTGATCTGTTTGAAATTTTACCAGGATAGCTTCGGTTAGGAGAGGTTAGGACAGGAAAGGTTGAGTAATGTTGTCGGAATTTTTTCACGGGTCCACCTAGCTTAACGATGACATTGTCCATAGAATTTCGACGAGTCCTGCTACTCCCTAAAAAAACCCTTGGTTTATTTGTTTGGAGTCCGCTTCTTCCATTTATCTGTCACGCTCATAAATGTAGCTATATGACCGCATCTGTGAAACGAGTTTCACCAGTGCGCAAGTACAATAATATTTTTTATCACGGGTACTGATATGATAAATATATTTGCTATTCATCCACGTCTGGAAAATTTGTTCAAGAAAGGTGTGGAATCCCGTCATTTTTGGCGGGCTGTGCACACTAATAATCAAATACAGAACCTATTCATACCTAGTAAATTAAATAACTAACTGTTGAATTACAGCGTTTAATCAGGCCCGCTGACTGAATTTACTACTTTTAACTCCCGATGAGTCACGTTCGGTCAGTGAGTGAAAGCTATGTAGCATGAATAGTTGAACACAGTAACAACATAGAACTATCAAAACTAACGACATACACAGTAGCGACATAAAATTATTACACTTTTACAACTAAAACCTTTGTAGTTTGACCCAATTTTCATTTCTTAACGTATGTGACAGGCTAACAAAAATCAAACCAAATTAATAAAGTTGAAGGCGCATTTTAAAGTTTTTGTAAGTTCAATATAGAAGTAGCTGAAAATTCTATTTTAATTTAGCATGTAAATCGCCGTACATTACGAATCTTGCATTTTTCTTCTATTTTAAGATGTTTGAAAAATTCACGAATAATCTTACAGTTGGTTGCGTATTTGCAGATCTTTTCGGTTTTAAGGCCTATCGAATTTTAATGTTTTCTTTTCGCCAAATTATTTATTTTGGTGTGTAAAACACGAAAATGATGACCATTTTGCGGAGAAATTATTCATTAAGTGTTACTAACCTAACCTAACCAAGGGTATAATTTTAAACACCTCACTGTTAATCAAGGTGAAAACTTCGTGGACCCTGCAACAGGTGCACACACTCAAATGATTGAGAGTGTATGGCATAGTCTAAAAATGAAAAAAACGTCAGGGTGGCACTCACCGACAAATGATGGACTCGTATCTGTGTGAATTTGCGTGGCGAAAACGTACCGAGAGACCGCAGTATTTTATAAAATGCTAATGAATGTAAGCAAACTTCAGGCTTAATAAATGATTTCTTCACAAAATGATTATCATTTTCGTGTTTTTCACACCAAGTACATACTTTGGCGAAAAGAAAATATTAAAATTCGATAGGGGTCCAAACCGAAAAGAGCCGTGTTTGCTTCTGCACACTGTGTGTGTTAGTACATACGTATACTACTTGCGTTCACGCTGCTATTTCTGAGATTAAATGCAACATTATATTACCAGTTTACGCCTGTAAATGGAGAAAAGTATTTTCAATTAATTAATTCGGATAGTAACATCAGTTGGCAAATAAAGATGGCCAAACAGTGAATAGTTGTTTGTTCGTACATGCTGATAACGGTATCATGCGAAATAAAGCGGAAAGATGACGCAATCGAAATACTTTGTGCGGGAAACGAATCAAACGATGTAGTTAACATAGCAAGAACAGTTTTATCATTCCTAATCAAAAACTTTATTGTGAATATTGTTATATTATTAGATATAGTAGTGAATAATTTTATTGTAACACGCATGTAGGGCTTATAATGATTTTATTTTAATATAATTGTAAAAGTATAAGTATCGGTAGTAGTATCGGTCAAACTATCGGTATTTCCAAGAATCGGAGTATCGGTATCGGTATCTGCCAAAAAATGGGTAACGGTATCGGCCAAAAAATGGTATCAGTACATCACTACATGTTGTTGCAAAACTTAGGTTACTCAAAATGAGGGGCTGGTTTAACATCCATCACTTATTGCTTCGTTGTGTCTTGGTTCAAAATGAAAATTTTTGAAGCCATTTGTAGGACTCGTTTACATAAGTAACCCCTTCACTTTCCATTGATCTCATCAAAAATGGAAGGGAACATAAACTTGCTTACTGCTTCTTTGTATTTTGAAATATGCTGTGTGTATCTCTCAATGGTATTGTTATGCTCACATGTATCAATCGGTTTTAGTTTTAGTTTTGCATTAGTTTAGTTTTGAGTTTTGCAGGTTTAGGATCTAATATTCTGTTAATCCTTTCATTATTAGTGTAGTGCCACTATTGTATCAGTCAAAATTAGAGAGTGCTGATGAAGGCTTTTCTTGAAACTAAGACACTTGCCTGCAATGACTGCTGTTGACAAATTCATCAGGTTGCCACAAATACCCTGAAAGAGATGGGAAACCCATATTGAATATGGTCAGTACTGTTCTAGAAAGAGGCTAATTATGTAAATTGTAGTATTTATCTAGTTTTGTTATATGGAAACCTGTGTTGTTACCTATGTGCCTGTAATGCTACCCCTTAGACTGGTCGAGCCTTTGTGTGAGATCAAACATTTACATCAGAGCAGTTAAGCAGGGAGCTCGCACGTCAACGTAGGCATTTCTGAGACCGGTTTCTGGATTATGATGTGACAAAATAAAGTTTGTGGACATCAGAATGATCAATGAGTGCTTATTGCTTTGGCTTTGCTCTAAGGGTATGACTTGGACTTGGCTTTTCTTCAATTTAAACCAATATTAGCGTATAAACACTACTAACTGTTGGTATTTACTTGGATTTTTTTAGCCGTTGGTGAAATTTTTTTCAGGTGGTTGTTGCAGTTGTTGCCTTAGTGATTGTAAACAAAGAATTTTCATTTATAACTTCAATCCACAGTTGAATAGTTCTAGTTTCTTGTAGACAAACGGCCTATTTTGTCCCTTGTGGGTTGTCATGCACAGGATTCTTTGCTGATCGTGAGAAAATTTCTCTTACCATTGCTGAATTGTGCAGAGCGACAGTATTTTTGGCGTTGGGTAGAGCGCGTTCTGGTCTTCAGGACCTGAATAAGGTGCTGGAGCTGAAGCCAGACCTCACTGCAGCACGGCTCCAGCGGGCCTCGGTCCACTACAAGATGGCTGAGCTAGACTTGGCTCACATCGACTTGGAGGATGTGGTAGGTGTAGCGTGATGGTCGTGTACTTATACATCTTTCTCTATCTATTGAAAGGCTCTTGCTACTCGCTCGGTACAGGATGCCAGTGTGTTATCCTCTCAAAAATTAATCTAGCTCAATAGTGGCACAGCACTATGTACTTATCGCTATCAAAGAGATGGAGACAAGCTCAATTGCACTGATATGCGAGCATGAAATCATCTTAGTGCAATACAAAATCTGTAACTTCATGTCTAACAGAATCCTGTAATTTTTGCTGAACGTTCTGCTTGATTTGAAAATGTACTCGATGAATTTTAAATAGTGCTTTTAATCAGCAATAACTCTAGATTTAGTATTATTCTTTCGATATTTTTCACTTAAAACCTGCCATTGAATAGAATTTATTATATGTTTCTTTTGTTTGAACTGTACACTTTAACTTAGTACGGTACGGAATCTATTGTTAATCTTAAACTTAGAATGCAATAGTTTTCTTAAATTTGTGATGAACCTTTTGTAATTGCTCTGTAAGTCTGATTGCTTGTACCTACTTTGTCATAAGGCTTAGATTATTTAGAATCTCAATTTGTGTGAGAATCCTAAATCTGTATTTCTTTCCAGTATATTTATTTATTTACTCTCGTTATTTATATAATGAAATTCATAGACTTGCAGTTTTACTTCTTCAACTGGTTAGTCCCTCTGATATCACAAATAAATTTGAGATTTAATTCTTTTGTAAATTTGAAACGCTTCTTGACTTTACTTACATAGGAATATATCTACCTTTTAATCTTGTGTGGACAGAAATATAAAATGGCAGTTCATGCTTGACAGATATCAACAAATGTAGATCAAGTAACATTAGGAGTACATTGCCGTCAATAATTTTTTTTCGATTAGACATGGGTATTACAATACTCATGTGTGTGTATCATCTAAGTGTTTTTACTTCAAGTTATTTTAAAAACCAATGATGTACTATCTTTTTTGTACCATCTTTATTGGAAATAAACTGTTTTTTCTTTCTTTTTCTTGAAATTACTGAATTAGATTCATAATTTATTTCGGTGAGCAGCTACGCCGTGAGCCGAACAACGCCGAAGCAAATGAACTGTTTGCTAGCATCGAGCCACTCAAACAGAAGATCGTTCTCGTGCAAGACTCCGTGGAACGCGGGGACCATCACTACGCTATTCCTTTGCTCAAGGACATTGTTGATGTGAGTCGTCTCTAAAGCCAGTGCAAATAGTCTTTGTAATATGTTATGTTTAAATTAGGAATTTAGTTCCAGGTATATGGTGTTTGTGTGTGATGAAACTTCTGGGAAAAAGATGTAATGTGTGACCCCAGATGTAGTGAGCTTCAGGGAAATAGCACTGATTTCGCTCCCGAGGGTGTCGCAGCTTCAATGGTAAAGCTTTTATGCTCTGGAGAACTTTCTCGTTCATGTGATAATCTATAGTTGAAGGATAATTTTTTCAGATGTGGACTCATATTACCATCTATCTAAACTTGAGATTTATTCTGTGGTCTCATTTTGAAGCTAGGTAAAGGAATCCTGACATATTTCTGTAAATTGTGGTTTTGTGCGTTTATTAGTGAATGTCTCCTAAGAAATGGGCTAATGTTTTTGGAAGATAAAATTTAGATCTAATTTATTGCTGGTTTAAGTTTTCCCGATTTGTTTTTTATTTGGCAGGATAAATAAGATTTTGTTCAATTTAGAACACATTTTACCTTTATGCAGATACCATTTTTGATTAGTATTCGTGCATGAACGCCCCTATGGAAGACTGAGCGAGTGCATCTATGGTAATTAGCGCTCACAGGGGAAAAATGTGAAGCCCTGAGCTGGGGTTAGGTAGATTTTCTATTTGCTGAAACAGAAAAAAGTTTTTTGTTTTGCCACAGACCAACTTTTTTCAGGTCACTGCTGCCCTGTTTTTCAGCACCTGTGACTCTTTTCTTCAAATTTTATTTTTTATCAGAGCTTTCCTACTCGTCTAACTATTCTAAAAGGAAGGGATCTTGAACACACCTTATGCATAAATTGTGCATTCCCTCAACACGATATTTAATGATGTCTTCATCTTTCCTCTCTTTAAATGACCTTAGTTGTGGATAAGGAGGCCTAAATTAAAATATAATCTAGTCGTGTGTGAGCATATTTTTGGTAATTTTGTTTTTGTGTTTGGTAATTTTCGTAAAACTGCAATACATATTGTAAAATTCACGTGAAATGCAAGGATTTACTACTAAGTATGTCACTTTTGTACTTCTTGCTAATGCTGAACCTATTTCAGAAAAGAAATGCTGTATACAGCACGTGACAAATAATACAACTTATGAAACTGAATGAATTGAGAAACGGTCTAGTGTACTGTTGCTAAGAAAGAAATGATAGGTTGAGTTATATCTGAGAGTGAATGGAGTTGAACGTGTGCTGATATTCTATTTTGCAATGCAGGAATGTCCGTGGGCGGCGTGGATACGGGAACAACGTATTGCTGCATTTGAGGCGGTGGGGGACCTACAGAGCGCCATCACCGACCTCAGAGTAGCTACCAAGCTCACCAGCGACAACACAGAGGGTTTCTTGCATCTCGCCAACCTTTACTACAGAATGGGCGATGTTGAGCATGCTCTCAGGTTGGCTCTTCTGTTTTTTTCGATATCTGGGAATGCTAGCATATACTTGTGCTGGTCTGAATTGACCAGTTTAGTGGTCTAAATCAACTTTTTTTAGGAAGTTCACCTGGTTCGTCTTTTTGTATTTGAATATCGCTTCAAAAGAATGTTCTAAATTGTTAGTGTTAAAGAAATGCAAGGAGAGGGTGTATCAATGAATTACGTGTCGACTATACAATGTATTGGTCCCAGAAGTACATCCAAGTATTTGACTGTAGTTAAGAGAGGCTATCGATTCAAGAGAATGGGAATATGTTCAATGCCATGTCTCTGGTCAAATAAAAAGGTTTTCCTGATGTACACCCAAGTATTGGAGTTGTGAAAAAAAATTTATCGGTTTGTGGAACATTGAATGTAAAGGTGAAAAAATATTCTAACAAATTCTCTGATTTCTAATTTGAAATTACTTGAGAATTGAAGAACGTGGTTTGAAGGTTATTCTCAGATTGATTCGCCCTAGGAAAAACCCTTACGATTTTTATCAAAAATTTTGATAAATAAAAATGTTGGAAATTCTCTGGTTTTGTACTAAAAATGGCTCGAGAATTACAGTAATTCCCAGATTGATTTGCCCTAGGAAATACTCGAACTTGCTCTGGCACATAAGGCTGTTACCGACATCAGAACTGTCAATCGGCAGTGAACTTTGAAGAACGCGTTAAGAATCCAAATTTTAAAGAGATACCATACGTTTGGACTATTTCTTTAAAAGATGACCGTGTAACTCATTTAGTCATAAACTGTTCATAGTAAAGTTTCGAAAATGCTTTTTCAGATGTTTTATCTTGAACTTTTTTGTGCAGTGAAATTCGTGAGTGCTTGAAACTGGACCCAGAACACAAGAATTGTTTCAAACTTTATAAGAAAGTCAAGAAGGTGAATAAACTCGTTGAGGGGCTGCAAGAACAAGTCAACAAAAAGGAGTTCGTAGAATGCTCTGATGCTTCTGAAAAGGTAAGCCGTGCTTCAGAAGTACGAACGAAACAGTCCAATTGTGTGATTCATGAAGCACAGCGATGATAATCTCAGTTCCTCATGAGTTTATCTTCTTTTTTATTTGTTCGGTTTTTTATGTCCATTTGATTATGTTAATACTAAATAGGATACACTTGCATTAGTACTAAGGGAAACATTGTTCAAATATTTCAATTTTTGGGAGGGTAGTACTGATACCATTAAGTGTTGCCACAATAAAATATTTTTCGGTTTATATTAATATCTAGTACTAACGTTTCATGCTTTCAAACTTTGATATTTAATACAAGCATAGAAATGGCAAAAATGTATGAAATGCTGTATGGTTTTGCTCAACTACGCTTGAAGTGTTATGAAGAGGGTCATCTCATCAGTGGTGTCCTACTTTTAAATGATAAAATAAGTAATGTGTTAAATTTTACCAGTGTACCTGCGCCATCCAAAATGATGGCAAATACTGTTGGAAAGATATTAAATAAAATTACGTTTGAGAACGCAATGCAATATATTTAGTTTTGTGTATACTAGTGCATGCGGCCCGTCCCAAAATGATAGGGTTAAGCGTTAAGCATGGCTTTCCCATGATTTCCCATGCTATTCTATGGCTTTCCTATACTTTTTTAAGTCTCAACTGCTGATATTTAATACAACCTTATCTAACCTAAGCAACAATACACGTATCAGTGTATTGTTGAAAGCTCCTGAATTGAAATATAGTCATCTGCAGTCATATATTTATCTTCCATACACGTGATAGTCTCCGGCGTCTTTCTGGCTGTCGAAGTTTTGCTGCTTCTCTCTTACGGTTGGGCATGTTTCTATCCATGGTGGCCTCTTTTGCCGGAATTTTATTCTGAAATGTCGTCTATTATGTCTTCGAAGCTTTTCAAGAAAATCACAATTTCGGAAACAAAAACTCAAGTTCCAAAATTTTGGGCCTTATACTAAGTGGTAGCCAGGTTACTGGTCAAACGAATTTAAAACATTTCTTTTCGCTTTATCAACTAAAAATATCGGAGGAACATGATGAATTTCTACAGAGAAAGCTCCAAAGAAAGTTTCTATTTGTAAAAATAAGCCGATTGCGTATTCTGGATACCATAATGCAAGCGAAAGGGAATTGAATCGCCACAGCAAAATAATGGAATAGAATAATTTCTTCTATTTCTTTAAGCTTTATCCTTGTTGCTATCAAAGCAATCGATTAGAAGAGGGGGTCACACAGACGGACGGACGGACGCGGCTCCTTGTGTAATAGTGATTGACGAAGGATAAACGTTTTAATTGAGTGTTTCTTTCGTGACAACATTCTTAGGGAAAAGCAAATCATCTTCAAATATCCTTGAATATCAGTTTCTTTAATTGCTATTTTAATGCTATTCCTATTTCCTATAATGTTACTCCTATCCATATCCTAGGTAAAGAAATTCAGCATTACTGAAAGCAATTACGAGCTTGTTCATGTATATTGTAATATGTAATACCCCGCCGAACTCGGTATCTACGATGCGGACTCAAGTATATAAGGCTCTGGATCTCTAATTTTTTTGAAAGTGACTTATTGTGCACTTGTACAGCAAACTGAGATCAAGACCGCCAGTGCTAATTGCTTCCTATAGATTGTTAAGAGCGTGACACGGAACATATAAATAACTAACTAGATAAATAAATTATATAAACACACGACGGTCATTCTTCGTATTAGATTAGATTGTAATTAAATCCCTAATGTAGTGTGGCAGTGTTTAATCCTTTTACTCCCATTCAAAGAGAACGATTTTAAACTATCAGGTTTAGTTTTCTCACTCATTATTGAGTTAATACTTGTAAAAAGAATACGAGTATGTAAAAACGACGGAAAAGCTCATAACCATGGTATAGAGATACTTCAAATAATACTGTTGAGTATTTTTCATGTGTTGCCATAATTATCTCATGGTCGACCCTAATCAGACGTCCTGTTAAGTCGTACTTTCCAAATGGAAACATCCACTTTTTCTAGAATTTTTCTTCTTATGTCCATCATAGGCTCAGTGAATATTTAGAATTGTTTTAGTTGCCGAAGTTATTTTTAAAGCTTAAAATAAATTTTAATGGCCTGAAACTAGTTCAAATATGTAATAAATGTGCCATTAATAAACTGATGATTAAAAATACAATTAAATTTAAATTCGTCTTAAACATTAATAATAGGTGATACCATAAGGTATTCATAAATACTAGTGAATTTCAACGGAATCAGAGATTACTAATGGGGTGACCAGATATTTTTATTGCCTGGGCCGAACTTGAGAAATCGTGTTGTGCAGTGTGCTACTTTGCATAATTATACTGAAGGTATGTGTATAGATTTGGAGTTCCTGTTTTACCTAAAACAAGAGTGCACTGGTTGTAAGTTTATGTGCATCGGTTGTTTATTGTTTATCGTTAGTAGACGCGTTTTCAAGCAAAACAACATTCTGCTACATTCCAACGAGTTCACAGATATTGTTTTCGTAGCAGTGCTGCCGATGATGCCAGGAATATTTTCATAGGGTAGGTAGCCTATTGTTTTATTATATGCTACGTATAGCTTGAATTTTTATCACAACTAGCACCGCCTAAAAACGTGCGTTATTTTATTATAGATTTTGAAGGAAGAGCCAAACGTCGAGGCTGTTCGGTATATCGCGTACGAGAAATTGTGCACTTGTGATCGCGAGATCGGCGATGTCATTAAGGCAAAGAAAGCTTGCGATGCCTCCTTGGAACATACAAAGGACCCACGCATGTACTGCGAAAGAGCTGAGCTACACATCGTTAATGATGACTTCGATGCAGGTTGGTGATGCAGTGCCTGTAGTAGCCTTGGGTGTTTTCTGGCAATCAGGTACCTATTTTGCCTATTGCGACATAGGTGCATTGCAACGAGCGGTACGCAACGAACAGTGCTAGATTTTACTTTTGAATTTGAATAGTATATTTTCAACAAGATGTTCTTCGGGGCATAAGATAGGCAATAAGTTCGGGTTGTCTATCCTATTCTATGTGGTCTGGCGTCCCCTGAAGGATACTACATATTAGGTTATCTCAGCTATAGATAGGCCTTTGGGATTTTTTTTCGTGCGACCTTGCTTCTTCAAGTTTGTAATACCCTCTGCGGTATGTCTTTATTTCCTCTTCTTTCATACTTGCTGATTCTATGGTGAAAGTATCCTGTCACACTTTGTGCAAAGATTTCCTGATTTCTACAGGCTAACCTTTTCTTCGCTCTCAAGATTGGCTTCGTGGCTCCTATGGAATCTTAAACTAAAATAATAATAATAATGATAATTGCACCTAGATTTTCCGAGCGTCGTACTGGGTATGACCAAATGTACAGTAGTTCTGCGATTTTTACTTAATGTTTGGAGAGTTCACGTTTCGTTCATTGCGCACCACTTGCAATCGGACACGTTGCGAGGTACTAGAATTTTCCTTGTGGTTTTATGATTAACTTAACTGTGCCAGTTGGGGTCAAGGGTCTGTGGTAGTGCTAGTGTAGTGTGTGTGTTCTGATGTTGACCAGCAAATGGAATTAGGGTAGTTTTTAACTGCTGAGATGAATACAAAAATTGAATTTTGATGTGCTGTTTACTTTCAAATTAGAGATGTACAAAAGTTGAAGAGAGCAGTCTCTGAAGTAGATAAACCTAATTTGTCTCATGATACATTTAGACTTTTGAGTATAATTTTTGACCGGCTACTTGAAAAGTGGCAATCAGGTACCTGGCAATCCCCTGATGATTTTGAAATCCTGCTTCAAGGGCGTCCAGGTTTATTTCTCGAGTCAAGATTTGACTCCTGTTCCATGTACTTTTCTGATCTCGTCTGTTAAACAGCATTTATTTGTTTCATTTGTCATTGTCGAATTTATTGATATTTATTTTAACAGCCATCGAGGACTACCAGAATGCCTTGAAAATCGATGAGAACTTCCAGCGAGCACAGGAGGGCATGCAGCGAGTCCAGAAACTGAAGAAGCAAGCTGGCAGACGAGATTACTACAAAATTTTAGGTGTCAAAAGAAGTGCAACGAAAAAAGAAATCACAAAAGCATACAGGTAATAAAGCTCACTAACAAGATAGTGCAGGTTTTTTTCTTGATAGGTAATTTGTTTGTTGTATTTTCCAAGATGGGATGAAGTGCTACTATAGTTCGGGAATACATACCGAGTTGCTTGTCGATGATCAAAGGTCTAATTAAGGTGGGCGTATCTATTGCTGGTGAGAATACGGCATTAAAATAAAACATTTAAAATTGATGATTAATTTGTGTATGGTTTGTTTTATTTAAATTAATCCATTTATAGATGTTTTTAGCACTACGCGGAGAGCTTCAATCATGTTTGACTCCCGTTCTAAAAGCCCTTCTGTGAATGTAATCATTTAGTCCTATTTTAAGCTTTTTCAAGCCACATTTAGTCTTCCCTACAAATGTGAAGAAAGCATTGAGACCTGAAATGACTATAAATCCTAAGGTTTTAGGCCAGAAGTTCATCTTTATGTCACTATCATTACAAAGGCTTTCTGGAGCAGATTCCACCCTATGATTTCGATTTCGTTTGCTCAGACTTGACGTACTTTATGAGCTCGGGAATAATTTGTTTCTGAAAGAAGTGTAGGTACGTGTCTGGTGTTATGTGTATATCCTCCGAAACCGTAATCAAACAGCGCATATTTTCTTATTTGCAGCGAGATAATCAGAACCTGCGCTTAATCCAGAACGATTTCCTGTAGTCGCTAATGCAATCACTCCTGTTTACAATTTCACAATTTAAACAATTTATTTACCACAAGTGATACAGAGGCAGAATGTTTCTTAAGTCTAATACAATGGTCAAACTAGAGTATAGCTACCTGTGATCAGTATACTGATCACAGTATACTGTCTAAAGCTTTTCTTGATCAGTATACTGTCGAAAGCTTTTCTTCAGCTTTGGCGTATTCTTAATTGATGTAATCGCTGTGCTGGTTTCCCAAATCCCTGCTGACTTCACCCCGACGCGTTCAATTGTCCATAAAATGGATGTTACAGATTGAATTTGAGGTGCACAGTTTATTGCAAATGGTCTCGTTTAAATTGCTAGTCACCTTAATTTTCAACCTTCATTTGAAGTGAAGAAATTTTGGCTAAGATCTTGAGTGTAGATCCATGTAGAGGCTCAAAGCAAGTACGAGTATGTATTGCCTTCGCGTTGTATTTGCCTCACAAACTGACTTCAGTTTGGATCTTTTAACCGGACTTGAGGTCTGTTTCAAATACGGGAAATGAGAAATTCCTTTAAATATAGGACGGAAGACAAGTAGCACTCTCAAATCAATGTAGTTATTTATTTGTTTAAATTTTATGATATATTTGTTCTGCACCAATCTCAATATATCTGTCTCCTAAATGGAATGCAATTATTCTTTCTATGAGAATTAGCGCTCTCGTATTCATGGTTTGGCTGGTCTCACTTTTGTTAAAATGATTAGATTTTTCTTTTGTCATTATTTTCCCCTCAGGGAGATACAACTTTTGTCTGTATGGGAATTAGCGCTCCCAGGGGAAAAAAATGCGGGCCCGAGCTGAGTTAGGTAGGCCTTCTTTTTGTTGAAATAAATTTTTTTTTGTTATGTTCAGGACCACCTTTTTTCCGTTCACTACTACCCTGTTTTTCAGCATCGCTGACTTTCTGCTTCAAATTTTATCTTCTCTCATGAACTTCTTCCTCAACTTGATGTTCCTATGCCCCTTCTGGATAGATTCCTCATTCTCTTATCTCTATCCCTAAGGGGGAGACAACTATTGTATCAATGGGAATTAGCGCTACCAGGGGGGGGAACAATATGAAGGCGTGAGCTAAAGGTTAGGTAGGCTTTCTTTTTTTTTTTAAATAACATAGGATTTTGTTTTGTTATGGACCAACTTTTTATCGGCTCACTGCTGTCCTGTTTTTTCAACACCTACTACTTTCTTCTTCAACTTTGATCTTATTCATGAACTTCTTTCTCACCTTATGTTTCTATGCCCTTTCTGCATAGATTCCACGTTCCCTTAACTTCATACTAAATGGTGCCTTCTCCCCTCAGGGGGATACAACTATTGTATCTATGGGAATTAGCACTCCCAGGGGGACAATGTGAGGGCCCGAGCTAAAGGTTAGGTAGGCTTCCTTTTTGTTAAAATAACATAGGTTTTTGTTCTGTTACGGACCATCTTTTTTCGGTTCACTGCTGTCCTGTTTTTCAGCTCCTACCACTTTCTTCTTCAAGTTTTTCTTGTTTCATGAACTTCTTTCTTTGCTTACGGTTTCTGTGCACCTTGTGCATAGATTCCACGTTCCCTCAACTCCATACTAAATGGGGCCTTCCTCCTTCCTCTCTTAGAACATCTTTGTCGTGGTTAAGGGAGGCTAAAACTTTCTTATATAATAATAATGGTGCCTTCTTCCTTCCTCTCTTTGGATCTCATTTGTTGAGGATGGGGAGGCATAAACTAACTAATAATCTAATCTCTTATCTCTACACTAAATGGTGCTTTCCTCCTTCTTCTCTTTGATACGCTCTTTTTTGTAGGGGTCAAGAGGCCTAAACTAACTTGTAATTATGTTATCTTATAATCTAATCTGTCATTATTTTTTCATTAATATTAGGAATCGACTTCTTCCTTCTTCAACTTTTATATTGTTTCATAAACTACTTTCAATCTTGCCGTTTCTAAGGTCAGGCTCAGGGGGATACAACTATTGCATCGTTGGGAATTAGCGCTCCCTGGAGGAAAATGCGAGGGCCCGAGCTGAGAGTTAGCTGGCTTTCTTTTTGTTGAATTAAAATGTTTTTTGTTATGTCAAGGACCCTCTTTTTTCGGTTCACTGTTCTTTTTTCAGCACCTACACTTTTTTCTTCAACTTTTATCTTGTTTCATGAACTTCTTTCTTAACTTACTGTTTCTATGCCCCATCTGTATATATCCCACGTTCCTTTATCTCCATTCTAAATGGTCCTCTCTTTGGAACGCTCTTTTTTAGCGGTTAGGGGGCTTAAACTAAGATCTAGTCTATTGTAATCCTAAGGTCAGGATACGGAAAGACATTTTATGCGCACAGGTTCTCCATTTCCATACTTGCTTACTAAATGATGCCTTACTACTATGGGGAACTCCTATGTTGCGGCTCCTCGAGGAGATACAACTATTGTATCTATGGGAATTATCGCTTCTAGGAGGATAATGGGAAGTCCCGAGCTGAGAGTTTGATTCGCCTTCTTTTTGTTGAAATGTCTTCCGTTTTGTTATGGATCATCATTTTTCGGTTCACTGTTTTCCTGTTTTTCAGTACCTCTTTCTAATCTTTTTCAACTTTCATTTCATAACTTTCCTTTTTAATTTGACTGTTTCTATTCGCAGGGGATCTTGTGTGGGAACGAATGGTGCGGTGCCTTCATTCTTACTCTCATTGGAATGTCTTTGTTGCTGTTTTTGAGGCCTAAATGAATTTATCTAATTCTTTTTTTTGCGGTTGGGGAGGCTCAGAAACCCTTACGTAGTAGATTATTCTGTAATTAAAATTGATCAGTGTTTTTTCATTTCTTCTTGTTAAAATGATTATTTTTTCAGACAATTGGCTCAGAAATGGCATCCTGACCATTTTGATGGCGAAGAGAAGGAGATGGCAGAGAAGAAATTTATTGATATTGCCGCTGCTAAAGAAGTCTTAACAGATGAGGGTGAGTATTCTGGTTTTATTTCTTCAGTTACGCTTTTTGAACTAGAGGGTCATTCTTTTTAACGAGGTCTAGTTTTGCCTACGTATGACCACTAATACATTACGTGTTAATACGAATACGTGTGTGTTATCGTGTTCTAAATACGTGTTTTGTGTCGGTTGAAAAATTTCCTTCATTACGGCATTTTTCGGAGTTTTCAGTGCCCCTTTCTGTATCGCAAGAAATATGATATAAACGTTTATTGATTGCGATTGACATGAAATATCTTCTCAATTTGAATAAGATTTTCGATTAATCTATGGGATTTGTTATTTAA